>JANHAO010027251.1:0-10889 GCA_026873985.1 Saraca asoca | reverse complement strand
CATTTCAATATCTAAATCAAATGGATCCATCTAAGTTAGATATTGCAATAAAAACTAAGAGGAAAGGAAGAGAAAAGGCCAGCAACTAAATGGAGAAAAACATACCAAGATCTCAGCATTAAATCTTTAATTTGCAGCCCCTTAGACTGATTTACAAACTAGCCTTCCATGGAGGCCGAAAAACACAGAAAAATGGAAGAGAAGAGGGAGAGCACCATATTGGTTATAAAGCTGATAAGGAATACTTTCTATGTTCATACTGGAGTGAGTTCTTCTAAAGTTCATTTTGTCAACAGTGCTCGAGCATTTGTTGATCATCCAGGAAGATGTACTACTACTTATATGTCAGGTTTATAAGGATGACTAGATTCAATATCATCCTATTGATGTAAGGGAGGCTTATATAACTGAGAATTGTGAAGATCACAATCTGGGATCAAGTCTTACATTTGGACAAATTTTACCACTTGATAGGCAAGTCATGTTAACTGACGTGAAGAGCATATGTGATGAGGAAGCTGTGTTAGGTCCCAGAAATAAAAATAATATTGCAAAAAATTGGATCTTGCCCTTTAAATTGTTGGATCTATTTTTGGATTCTTTTTAATAAGTTACGTAGTTATATTGATTTCTTTAACAAATTCAAGAGAAAGATAATAAAAATAATTGTTGCAGTAGATTTATTTAAGATTAAGATGAATTAACTGACAAAATTAATCAGTAATGTAGCACAAATAATAATGCAGTAATGAATATTGCAGAAACCAAACTTGCAAAAACTGGAAAATAATTGTGCAAAAAAACTAAATATCAGGAGACACAGATTTTTAAAGTGCTTCAACTTGAATTGAAACCGCAATTCAAGTCTATTCCACTTGATCTTTCATCAATCGAAAGACTGCTTCAATTAAAGAAAAACATCAGGATTTTACTGGGCTCCTAAACTGCCAGTTTTACAATAAGACTTTATAGGTTTCTTGCTAACTTAGAAAAATTAAACTAGGCTCTTCCAAACGTAAGCATACACAAGATTTAAACAGAAATCTTGCCAACCTAAAAGACTTAAACTGAGCTCTTCTAAACCTAGAAACTAGATTTCTAACACCAAAAATCTAAAAGAAAATAATAGAGATAAAGGTAAGAATACAAAACCAGAATTGAGATGAAAATCTCAAACAGAATTATGTGAATCTTCAACAAGAAAGCTCCAAAATCTTTGAATCAATCCAAATAAAAAATGTAGAGGTAAGAGAGATGAGAGAATAGTTTTTTGCACTTGAATGTATGAAGAAAATCGATGAAAGATCATTTAAATAGAGAAGGCAGTTAGGCTTGAATAACTACTGTAACTGTCTGTAATAGAATAATTAACTTTCAGTTGTTGCATCGATTATTGCATTGATTACAATCTGTTATAACTAAATAATTGGTATGGTAATCAAAGTACAGTCTGTTGTTTACAGTCTTCGCATTGATTACTGCATCGAAGTAGCCATTTTTTCTAACCTTGAGTAAAACAATCTATGTTTCATGAATCGATTGCGACTTCAATTTTAATATGAATTTTTCAAAAGTTCTTTAATGTATCAATGTGCAAATTGATTTATGAACTAAAAAATAGTTTTGTAGTTTTCTTCAAGTGGTTTAAAAACTACTCATTTTGATAAATATTTTAAGAAAAATAATTAGAGCTAAATTGTGAAAAATTCATTTACAAAAGATTCTATAAAAATCAAAATAAAGTCCTAAATCTAATACAAATTTTCTGTAAAATCTTGATGAACTTTGAACCTGCATATACTCAACAAACAATTAAAGCTCCTAAGCATAATATGATATGATCAAAATTATTTTCATCATCAAAACAAAAGATAGTCTAGCTGGCTAGGCTAACAAGTTAAAACAAGTAGAGCTGCTGAGATTTGGAGCCAGGCTCTGAATTTTAATTTAGATATCATACCGGAAGGTTTTGAAATTTCTAATGATTCCATAATTAAAACTTCTCAACAGGATCAAGAATTTTATCAGAGCCAACAAATTTAGCAAATTAATTCTATGGCACAAGATATAATATTTGTACATGATTGGATGGATGCATTCTTCTCTGCCCGCTGGGTGTAGGAAAAGCTTTGGTGAAAGTTGCTAATATTTATGCTTAAAGTATTGACATTATAACTTATGACAATTCTATTCTCATTTATAATCCTTCTGAAACTGGTCCTTTCCTATTTGATCCTTTAAATTGATTTTTTGCTATAGTTCTATGACTGCATTAGAATAGGACCTATACTTTTTCAAGCTAGTCTTCAAACTTGCCTAATTATGCTGGTGAAACTTTTGATCATACTAATCATGAAGTTATTAAATATATGAATATGATACAAGATCCTGTTGAATTTTTCAATCAGATAAGGAAAAGGAAGATTGGTTTTGTTGCAAACTTTGGTAAACAGCCAAGGTTGGAAATTCATGAAATTTCATAATAGGATGTGTCTGGACAGAGACAAGAAGTTGAACTTCAAACTATAAATGACCAATCACGAGAAAATGAAGTCCAAGCACTTATTGATAGTTAGGATTAGGAAGCTTTAGATGAAAATTTAGATGTTATTTTGGAAGAGATTATAGCTAAGTTAGCCCATTTTCATATGGGGTTCAAGGAAGTTGTCCCTCGACAGCTTCCTCATGAAACATGAGAATAATGACAAGGAATTGTAGAGGTTTGAGTTATACCTCTATAGTTCAAAGGCTTAAATAGTTGAACAGGATATATCTTCCTGATTCTTGCTTTCTATCTGAAACTTTGCAACCTTTTGATGCTTCTGTTAAGATAATGTATGCTTTGGGGTTTGAGGAAGTAGTAGGTCCAAAAGCTGATAGTCACAAAGGTGGAGTCCTTTAGGCTTAGAGGGTAGAATATTATGTTCAACCTTTGTATATAACCTAAAAATGGGTGTATTTACAAGTTGAGAAAGTCGATCAACCTACAATATTCATTACTGGGATTGATTGTCCCCTTTAGTTGCAAAATAGGTTTAAACTATAGGATTTCATTATAAATACAAGTACTCAGATCAAAGGCCTATGGTTGCTTTTAGGAGACTTCAACCAGATGTTAAGACCAGAAGATAAATATCATTTTTGTTCTAGAATGGTTGGGGTTAGTGTTTTTCAGGATACTAAAAACCAAAGTGGAATCATAGAGTTGAAATATTCTAGTTTATGGTATACTTGGACTAATAATAGGAGGGTTATGATATTGTATGGGAAAAGCTTAATTCTTAGGTCCAATGCCTGACCCTAGCTTCATCTGATCATGCTTCGATTTTAGTAAACACTCACATTCATTTAGAAGATATGATTTTCATTTCCAAAATATGTGGTCAAATAATGAAAATTGTCATGAAGTAGTAAGTCAGGCTTGACATAAGAATAAAAAAGACTCCTTTTTCCTTTCAAGTGCTGTGTAGATTGAGTGAAACCAGAAAACAACTAAAAGAATGGAATAAAAGATGTTTTTGGCTATTTACAAAGTAAAATTCTGAGTCTGGAAACAAGTGTAAGAGATATTCAGGAACAAACTCATATATTTAACTATACTTTGGAGACAGATCTTAGAGCATAACTTAAGTTTTTGCTTCACTGCTAAGAGGTTCAACTTGCACAAAAAGCTAAACAACTTTGGTTGGCTAATGGTGATAAAAGTACTAAATATTCTCATGCAATAATTAATAAAAGAAGGAATAGAATTAGAATTGATAGTTTGAAGGATGATAAGGGTGATTGGCAAGTCTTTTTATTCTTCCCCAAAATGTTACGACTCATCCAAAGCTGGGAAAGTATGATGTTTCAAGGATTTCTCAAGAGCATTATAATTTGTTAATGTAGCCTTTTAATGAGAGAGATTCAAGATAGAATTTTTATGATGCAGCTTGATAAAGTACCTGGAATTGATGGTTTTCCTATAAAAATATTTCATCATTTTTGGCAGATAGTTGGTAAAGAAGTGGTCCATATGATAACTTCTTTTTTGATCAGAGTATACCTACCAAAATCTCTAACTCAAATTCTTGTCTGCCTTGTTTCAAAAGGTCAAATTCAAGGGGCTTTTGTTGCTTTTTGTCCAATTAGCTTGTGCAGTGTCATATATAAATTCATCTAAAAAAATTTAGTTCAGAGAATGCAGAAGGTTTTAGAAGATGTTGTGTCTCCTTATCAAAATGCTTTTATTATGGGAGGATTAATTATAGATAATATACTTTGGCTATAAAACAAGTTCAATTCATGAAAAAATGCAAGACTAAAAAATATTTTTAGGTCGTAGTCAAGATAAACTTTCGTAAAGCTTATAATTGTTTATCGTGGAATTTCATTTTTGAAGTCTTAAAGTATATAAATTTTCCAAACATTTGGATACAAAAGAATTATGTAATGTATTTCTACGATATCTTACAAGGTAATTATTAATAAGGAACATATTAATAGTTTTTTTTCCCAAAAGAGAGGTGAGACAAGGTGATCCCTCATCACCTTTTATTTTTATTTTATGCCTTAATGTTCTATCATGTATGTTGAATAAAGCACAAAATTCAATGAATAAAAGCAAGTAGAAATGTCCCCTCAATTAATCATCTACTATATGTTAATGATTTACTACTTTTCTTTAGAGCTACTCTAGAGGCATGTCAAAAAGTTTCAAGTACTTTGGAAGATTTTCATCTCATTTCAGGTTTGCAAGTTAATAAACAAAAGATTAAAATCTAATTCAATCCTAATACTCCAAGGAATCAAAGATAGGTTCTTGCAGGTTAGTTTGGTTTTAAAGTTGTCAACTCATTTGAAAAATATTTAGGCACCTATGTGGATGGTAATAGGAGGTAGAATGATATAACTAAGGAAGTAATTAGCAAGCGAAATAAGAAACTACAAGGACGGAAAGCAAGGTTATTATCCCAAGCTGGAAGGTTGGTATTATGCAAAACTATTTTTTAGAGTTTACCATTGTATCACATGTCAATAATAAAGTTTGCCAAGCATTATATCAGACAAATAGAAACTTGTATAAGAAGCTTTTGGTGGGGAAATGTCAATGATGAGAAAAAGATTCATCTGTTAAGATGGGATAAACTTATTGTTCCTATATCATAAGGTGGTTTGGGATTTATAAAGTTTGAATTATTTAACAAGGCAATGCTAACTAAATAAGCTTTGAGAGTCTTTTGGTGATAATTCAAAAGTATGGCAAGGGATTTGTTGAAAACATTACCAATGGTCATACCAATGTAAGTTGGAGATGGAAAGATATTCAATATAGTGTTTCCATAATAATAAATAAGTTATTTTGGCAACTAGCTTAGGTAAAAATGTGACTCTTAGATCAAAATTTTGGTGGACTGTAAATGATTTGAAGGTTAATCATGAAAGAAATTGGAGCCATCAATTTATTACATCCATTTATGATGATCAAACAAGTAAATATATATCATAAACCCCCTTTCCTATTTTAGGGCCATGAATTTGCTAACTTAGATAGAGTTAGCCATTGGCTTATATTTTGTCAAAACAAGCTACTAAATATTGAATCATCAAAGGAATAATGGACAAGATGACTCATTTCCTTGAGATACACTTTGCAAGTTACCTTTACCAAGAAGGGTTATAGTTTTCTTATGGAAATTTTGTCATAATGTTCTTACTTGCAGAGTTATTTTAAAGGAAAGGAATGTTCAAGTTCCCTTTACTTGTCTTTTATGTGGTGAAGAAAATGAATCTATTAATCATCTTTTCATAAAATGTACTTTTACAAAGATTATTTGGTTAGGATTTGATTTAACTATTAAAGTTGAATTTTTACAACCACAAAATATCATAGAATGTATAAAGAGTTGTCTGTTGCATGGCTTGAAATATCCTCAAGTAGCCTTTTAGTTGACATATCCTACTGTTGTTATACTGTATGCTATTTGGTATGTGAGAAATATGATTGTTTTTCAAAATGCAAAACCTAATCCAATATTTGCTTTGGTTCTGATTAGATTTTAGTTGAAATCTTAAATCATAAGGCATCATGATAAAAACAATCAAGCTAAAATTACCAGTATGTAGGATACATCTATTACATAGTGTAGAGATGCATCTATTAGGGATATCAGAGATTTTATCTTAAAGATAGAGATCTTAATCTTCTAATCTATTAAAATTAGAACGAATGGTATGACTGATTTGCAATGCAAGTGCCTTCTTATTAGAATTCGTATATTTTTTATGTCCTAATGGTCACACAACTCCAGATCTCCTTCTAATATCATTAACAAGTTTTTTTAGACAATTTCCTTCTAATCCTTAGGCTCATATCCTTATGAGCATAAAGACATATGAGGAGTGTAATAGACGTACCCCTAATATAAGCAATAATGAGGTGTATTTTTATTTTTATTTTAATTGTATTTTTTGTCCCTTTAATATCCGAATTGGGTGCATTTGGTTCCTTTTTAATTTAAAAATTTACTTTGATCCTTGTAATATCTAAACCAATGCAAATTCAGTCCAGAAGGTCAACTTCCGTTTAATTATAGACAGAAAGTGTCAACTTGGCTAATGGCAATCCACTATGGCATAATTCTGCATTAAAATTATGTTATCCACAATTCCAACTCATATCTCGGGTAAATCACATACAAGCAATGACACCACTCTTAAGCGATTTTCCCTTAAAATAATAACATTAATTTTCTATAAAATTTTGCAAAAAAATTGACAGTAAATAAATAATTGATTATGCCTTAACTTCCATCGAAGAGTCAATTGTGATGGAGACAAGGGGTGATTTAGAAATGGCAATAACATGAATTATTATCAGCATTAGAGAACCAAGCACTCCCATCAACAACTCTAATATCACTTCTAGTAACAGAATGACTATGATGAGCCCCTTGTCTTTAATCTACATGAGACATCTAGATTAATAGCATTTTTTGTGACCTAGATGTTAAAAAAACATTTCTTTCAAAGTTTGAAGTTGAGAATCAATGGATTGATTGTTGACTAAGCCCTTTGGTTAAATTATTTTAAATTGGAAAGTATTTTGATGATAACAAACATATTCTAGTTTTGTTATTTGTGATTTTATGATAGGTTAGTGGACCAATAGACTGAAGATTCTAAGGCTTTCATTTGAAGATTTTTTAACATTACTAGTATAGACCTAGGAATTATGCAAGATTCTTGAATTTTTTTCTTAATTATGTCAAGCTTTTATTTTGTTTAAATAATTGGTTTTATTGGAAATTTTCTTTATTGAGAAATATGATTGATTATTTCAATGTTGAAAATATCTTCTAAAATAATTTTCCCAATTTACAAGGATTCTCTATTTTTTCTCCAAGTCAAAACCTACTATAAATAAGAGCTTATTGTGTGGTTTCAAATTATGAATTGATAGAGAGAGCATAATCTTAGTTTTGGAAAAATTCTTAAGCTCATAGTTTTCATAATGTTATGTTTCAATTCATCTTCTTCTTGGGTGAGGTATCTCAAGGGAATTGCTAAAATGAGATATTTTCAAGGCGTGTTTTTGAGCCACGAGTCATAAGGGGGAGTATTGTATCCTAAGACTTTGTAAAGGCTTCTTAAAGGCATGTTAAATCTTAGGGAACTAGTAGATTAAGAATGTGTTGTTCGTGAGCAATAGAGAGTGAACGTACTCCTTGAAGTGAATCTTTTTAGGGAAACCATTATAAATATTGCATTTGCACTTCTCTTCCCTATTTCTTTTATTTTCTATTATTTAATTTTATTTTACTAAGTTGTTTGTCTTTACTTTTCAAGGTTTAAAATTATTTTTTTAAAAAATACCTAAAAAAGTACTAAAACCCAATTTTCCCCTTTTTGGATTGAATTCGAAGCTACAATTGGCTTAGAGCTTTGACTCTTGTGTCAAAAATTTAATGATCTCAAGAGTGATCTAGGATGGATTCAAGTTTTAGTATTTTATGAAAATGTCTCCTTTTACATAAACCTCTAGGTTTTAATTAGTGATAGTATACTTATTGGAATCAAAAGGCGAAGGACTTTCTTGAAGCAACTGATATTGATATGTAGGATATAATAGAGTATGGATACAATCCTCCTACAAAGATTAAAAATAGATTTGAAATTTTAAAACCAATGAGAAATGGAGTAAAGTTGAAAAGAAAAGACATTTCGTTGCTTTGAAAGTAAAGTGGATTGCATCCAATTCTTTATGGCTCAATGAATATGAAAGAGTTTTAACTTGCAAAACTACTAAAGAAATTTGGGGTACTCTTGAAGTAGCACATGTGGGTAATACATAAGTTAAAGCTTCCAAAGTGCACACACTTATTTATCAATATGAATTGTTTAAAATGGAAGATGGTGAATTTGTTAAAGATATGGTACAACATTTTATATCTATTATTAACCATCTTAACATTCTTGGCAAGACCTTTGCTAATGTAGATTTGGTGCATAAGATCCTTATATTGATGATGATTGAATGGCAACCCAAAATAACTATAATCAAGGAATCAATGAAATTAGGTGTGCCTACTTTTCAAGAATTGATTGAGAATATTGAAGAACATGAATTGGAATTGAAGAGGTTCATGAAGACTAATAAAGAAGATAAGAAAAGAAAGTCTCTAGCTCTCAGTGCAGCTATTACCTTTCACGATGGAGAAAATGATATTGAGAGCTTTGATGAGATTGGTGATATCTCCATTTAAGAAGAACTTGCCATTCTCACCAAATATATTTATATATATATATATATATATAAAAGACTGTTGAGGGTAAGTAAAGAAAACCTTAATCTTTGAAAAAGATTATGACTAAAGGAGATGTTTCAAATTTAGATTCTCCTACATGTTATAAATGCAAGAAATCGGTCACATTAAATATGATTATCTAGTTTATCTCAAAAGGCAACTTGAGTTGGAGAAGAAAAAGAATAAAGGGCAAATGAAAATAGCTTATACGGCTACATAGGGAAATGAAGACATCAACTCTAACTATGAAAATGAAGATTAAGATGAGGAAACTTTCCTGTGTCTAACGATTATGGGCGATGATGATGAGGTAAGTGAAACTAATTTTAAAATTTCTAATTTTGATGAGATTTTCAAAAAACTTTGTAAAAAATTGATTGTGGTAGAAAAGAAAATTCTTCTTTCAAGGAAGATCACATCTTCTCTAGAAGAAGAAGTTAAATATCTTTAACAAGAAAATAATAAATTATTAAGTGAAATTGAAGATCTAAAAAATTCTTCACAAATTTGTACCTCATGTGAAAATCTCAATGTAATACGTTGAATTTTCTAAAATTAATTTTGATAATAAAATAACTTTTCAAAAAAATCTGAAATGATGAATTTAAAATTTTTAAGAATTTTACAGTTATAATATTAGGCTACGAGGAGTTAGGATATGGTAGAAAAAGATTATAAGAATTTTAGAAATTTTTTGATAATTGAAATTTCCATTATGGATGCTCAAAAAATAAAATTCTTACTTTTAGAATTTAATTTCCAGAAAACTTCAAAAAGATCGAAACTAGGGCTATGGGTATCCAATGAGAGCAAAATTATAATTGTTATGAAGGTTTTTAAATTTTGATGAGCAAACTCACATTTTGAACTGAATTTTGATCGAGTTGAATTGAATCTTTCTCAATTGATTCCCTCAAATTTGATCGTGTTTCTACTTAGATTTTATACTCGATCATGCTCATGATTTCGATCACAACTTTAGAATTTTACACTCTTTCAGCCTAAACCTTCCTCTTTCTAAGACATCTCTCATTTCATTGGGTATAATCCCCCATGAGTTCTAGCTAACTTGAATATAGCACTTAATAAATTCTAATTGAATAACTCATAAGCCAATATCAATAAATTTAATACTTGTTTATGCATTGATATTATGGTAATCATTGTAGTAGCTATTATGATAATGAGATAAAGAATGTATGGTTGTAATTATGATGGAATGTGATTCATGTGATATAACTATTATGAGAATGATGCTATTGAATGCTTGAAAGTTCTTATGAAACTTGAGATGTGATTGATGAGATAAGATGGGAAAAAATGAACTGGGTCCTGAGTCTATGCATTCTGATATGATTAGTAGGATAAGGCAACCTTGGAGGGATAAAGTTGGGATTGTGGGGGATAAGGCTAGATTGTAGTAACAAGGAGATTTATGATTATTGTTATGTATTTTACTTTTACCTACATTAACATTACTTTATGGATATTGAAATGTGATATAATGAGATTGAATAACGTAATAATTAAGGATGGCGGCCTAAAGACACGAGAATTTTAATTTGGTATAATGTGCTATGGATAATGTTATGTAATACTATTTAGAGGTGAGTCTCTGAAACTTAATGACCCTACTTATAAAACTTGGTTTGAGAAATGATTACCTAATTATGATGTTGATATATATATGTGTTGTTTGTTAGATAAATTCATAAGTTTGGTATAAATTATCTCACTGAGTCCTAGACTTACTCTTCTGTGGATTATTTTTCAAATTCTTAAAACATTATAGTTAATCCTCTCTCAGAGAAGTAAGCATGAATAATGATCCAATGGATATCATGTTTGACACCTTTTCTACCATTATTTTGAGTCCACTAGGAGTCTTTGAAATTAGAATTCACTATATTGTCATTCTGAATTTAGCAGGTTGTGAGATACTGCATGCAGTGGAGATCATACACATGGAACCATGATAAATATATTATTTTGTATTTTTGTTCTTTTTTTAATTAATCTATTTGTTATAATTTATGTCTTATTATGATTATTAATGCTAATATTTGTGTTTAGGATGATGAATTAGGAATTGGGAATAATTGA
>JANHAO010027250.1:0-10890 GCA_026873985.1 Saraca asoca | reverse complement strand
TGTGATAACAAAATATTTTACTCATTTAATTGTCCTCTCACTTAGCATTTTAAGGTCCAAAATAACTTACTTTCAGCTGTGTTAGGGCATTTTTATGATTTTATGTCAATTGGATTCATTATGCAAAATACTGTAGTTTTTGGCCATCTTGAGTAGTTTCTGTATTTTAGTCATAACTTGAGCTATACTTGTCCAATTAATGTGATTATTGCCTTTTAGGAAAGATAAGAGATAACTCTACAAACTTCATGAAGACCTCCAAGGCTGAATCACCCAATTGGCTATCTAAATTTAGAGTTAAATCAAGACTAGAGTATTATCTTGGGCAGCCTGACCTTTGTGCACTCATTAGACCATAACTGGAGCTATAGAGATCCAATTAAGGTAAAACGAAGCCCACTTGGAAGCTGAAACATAAAGCCACATTCTTATGAGGATTTCCTAAGCTAAAAACATCATTATGGGCATGCAAAACAAGCTGCAACACTGAGGCAAAAATGGGCCTTTGCAGAATTTGGTTTTAAGGACCCCATTTGGCATGCACTTGAGCCCAATGATCCATCACTTGTTTCATCTCACACTTAACTAGCTGGAGGGCCGAAAGTCAGAAGAAAAAGTAAAGAAAGCAATCTGCTATAGCACACAACACGCAATGGCAGTGGTAGCAGACTACACCATCCATCATTGCCTATTCACCAACTATGCAGCTAGCTTCTCTTCTCTTCTCATTTACTCGGGCAAATTCCAACTTTTGAGAGCAATTTTTTAGTTTAGTTTTTAGTTTAGTTTTTAAGCTTTTCTGAGGGAGAGTTTTGGGAGGTAGAGAGCAAGATTTTATTCTCCTTTTTTCTGTAGCTTTCTGCCTTCATGGAAGGCTAAATATTGTAATCAGTCCAAGGGGCTGAAAACTTGAAGATTAATGTGGAGATTTTGTTTTTTCACCTTGCATTCAATTGCTAGTCATTTCTCATCATTTCCACTTTATTTTTATTGTGATATCTGAGTTGAATGGATCCATTTGATTTAGATATTAATATCGTTATTGAGATTTTGATAGTCACCTTTAGAAGAGGATAGGAAAACTAAGCAATGCATTGAGATCTTGATCGATTGTTTGCTGGCTGAGTTCTGATTAGACTTATTAATCATTTTCAAGGATCCTTGTTGTGATTTTAAGCCAAAGAATATAATCAACAATTGAATGATTATTTAGTGATCAAGGAAGTATTAATCTCAAGTTGATTCCCTTGGTTGATTGGTTTATTTCTTCTGTTTTAGTTCCTGTTTTGTAGTGTTAGCTATTAATTTAGCTTCTGTCAACTCCTCCCAATTTACATCGCCTAATTTGGTTGATAATATCCTCCAAATGATCTAAGGGCTCGACCCGATGTTGCCTATACTATAAGTAATTTAGGTAATTTCGGTTGTATAAATTTCTAATCTGATCGATCTCGACAGCCGCATCATAGTGTCCCTCACTAAATATAGTAAGGAAAGTCTAAGTTCTTGTTAAAAATTAGAGATGATGATTTTAGCAACTAATGAGCAAGGATATTTCTCTCCTTAAATAAAATCTAGTGACGGACAATATCATTGTTGGCGGCGGAATTGTCCCTTACTTATCACTGTAAAATTTTGTAACTACTTGTAATCGGTCGAAACGTTGAATTATGAAGCTCTTCACACTAGAAAGGGAAGCTAAACCAAAGTGTGATGAGGACAACCGAGGACGGAGAAGAATATGATGGTGTTGCGAGAGGAGCTCCAAGGAATCTGAACGGCAATTGGGTGCTTTATTTTAAATTGAACGGCACCGTTTTCAACAAAAATTATATAAAAGCAAGCAAATCTTAGTCCTCAGCCGGGTTAGGATTAGGATTCCATCGAATCGAGAAGTTCACACACGAAATCTATTGCTTTAAATCGAGAATATATCACTTTTTACTCATGCATGCTCGACAACCCGATTCAACCCAACCGATTTTTCATTTTTCCTTTGGTTCCGATTAAACTTGATCGGTTGCGATTATGTACTCAGTCCTATGGGTGTTCAAAACTTTTATTGTTGTATATTTTAAAAGTACATAATATATATCTTCAAATTAACAAATTGCTAAAAATACATAATGCTTCCGCATATTTTGAGAAAATTAGAATTTTACTTTCTTTTTTGTGGCTTTATCATCTCTCAAATTTAATTAGTTAAAATTTGAAAAAAAAAATTATGAATGTAACCAGCGGTATTTGTGACTTATTTTTATTCCTTTAACATTTTGTTCATTTTGTAATGTATGGGCTGGAATAGGGAAATGAATAAGTCTTGTAATAAATATGTAAATTACAAGAAGAAATAAGATGTCCCGACCAATGGAATATGGAATAAAATAATATTTTTGTATAAAGAAATAATTAATTCACAGCCATATAAATAGCCAAATATGCTAGGGAATTTTTTTTTTTTTTAACTTTTCTTGCATGATAATGCCATCCTATTGCATAACCCAAACAATGGTCATCATGTGGAATCGTATTACGTGTGCATGCCACGATGTAAAAGACTATGTTTCAAAGAGTTCTTTTCCGCGTAACTAACCAATGCCTCATGATGTTGTTAGGTTTAGCCACACTATTAGTGGAAAGTTCTTCGGATAAAGTATTTCAGCCAAAAGTCTTCTAGGCGAAAATTTTTTAATTAAAAGCTTTTTTCAAATTTTAAAAAATCAAGTATAAAATTTTATTTTTTAATAAATCAAGCACAAATGTCATCTTCTTTATTAAATCAAAAAGAATAATTAAGTTTAAATTGAAGAACAAAATCAAACCCAAAAGTCATCTCCTTTAATGTAATTGACAAGTTAATTAAAGAATTATAAGAGAAAAATTCTTATAAATTAAGAAATTAAAATTAAAATTTATTTATCAGATATTTTATATAATTTAATAGATAATATTTATTTGTACGCAATATTTTAAAGCAAACGAAACCGGATTCCCTTTTCTATTCCGCGTCTGTAAAATCCAGGCCATTTTCCCGCAGGAAATTTCAAAGCCATCCAATTACTTAAACTCTAAGGCAAAGAAATTAAGAACCTGCTAAGATCACTATGCGTGTGTTCTTTTCAACTCATTCCCAAGTATCACAAGTCAGCCTTGTGTACCAATTTGATAGGTAAATGTGCTCGATTTTGGATAAAACTTGGCATAAAAATTAAGCATGAAACGGAAGCCTTGTGGAACGAATTTGGAAGCAAATACACTTGTAGATTATTTGTTAAAATTTTTCTCATTTTAGGCATATTTGTATCTTTTTAACCTCAATTGCTTGTCCAGTACGAGTAGAAAAGTACATAATTGTTATCCTTGCATTTTTATCTTTGTGTTCATATGAGATGGTGTATTAGAACCCTTAGGACATAGGAGAAAAGTCCTTATATCAACCAAGAAAAAGTTATGTCTCCTCCTGCCTTTAGAACTTTGCTTAGAATGCTATTTAAGGGGGCACATCTAGTAACCTAGCAGGTACTATGACTCAAGTTAGAGATTAGAGTGTGAAGCTTAGATATATTCCTCTTACACACTCAAAACTATGTAATAAGATATATATTAATAAAATAGAGTTGTCCCTCTCCTTATTTTTAAAACAATCCCTTCTCAATATATACTAGAGGCTTCTTGTATGGTACGTTCTTTGAGACTTGATATGCGCTAATGTTTCGACTACACGCTCATATTAGCTTGCAAACATAATGCATATGGGATTTTGGTTGTATGGGCGACAAAATCCTTGATGCCCTAATTATCTATGTAAGTAAGGCATATATTAAATTTACCTTTGGTTCAATCAATTACCTCAAATTTGCACTTGTTGATTGGGAATGCACTAGAACTTCTTTCCGACAAGGTTTCAACTCTCTATGATGACCTGACTATACTAGGACTCTATTGCTTTAGATTTTGTGTCAAGTTTTGTCAAATTTGACACCAGTCAATCGACTGATTGGTCTATTAGCCTTCAAGCTAACCTACCAGACCCATTTTCGAGTCCAATAAGATTAACCCTTAGGGGTGTTACATATATCTTTTATAATTGACAAACCATATAGACATTAAATTCATGCATGCTGATTGACTAATCTAAGGATCCCACTATTAGCTACTGAGGTGGCATTATTTAGTGCTATTATTTTGTTGATCTACATATCCCACTACCAATTACTATAGTAGCCCTATTCAATATGGTGACTGGTTTACCCTAGTGTTATGCCCCAACCCTATAAGATATTTGACATGATTGCTCGAAACAAAACATGTTAGAAAAGGAAATAATTAAAGATTTGCATGAAAGCATAGAGAGAAGTTCAGTTAAGGAAATCAGTAATAAAGAATTCTAATGATGCATGTGCATGAGCACATATGTATACGACAAATATATGGTATATATATATGTGTCTATGACATTTGATTGGTGCAAACCTAACCCTATTACAAAGGATCAATCCATAGCTATAACTTTCATGAATGTCTTGAGTTGAAATTATATCGTTTTGAAAGAGAAACAAAGCTGTGAAGTTAGGTGGCAGAATTAAATATAGGTTGGATTGCTCTGTACTAGTTTTAATTTTTTACCCAAAACTTAAGTCGGGAACCTCAATTTTGAACAAGGCCTAATTCATTGGAACATTGAGAAATAGAGTTATAATTTTCTAGAAGAAATCAAAGTCTAATTCTTCCATTTTGTAATCGCAATTAGCAACAATATCTAGATAAGGAAACCTGGATTAATCAAAATCCTAGCTGAATCAGGATTACTTGGAGATTACTTCGAAACCAAGAAAGGTTGTTCATATCTATTTTGTACATAAATAGGAGTCCTCTGGGGCAAAAGAAACAACAACAGTGTCAACACAATTTTCTTCTTCTTCTTTTTCTTCTTCCAGTTTTATTTATTTGTTTTTTGTGATGAGTTGCTAAATTCATTTTTCAATTCAAGGGAATTCTATTGTCAATTTATTATGAATATGAGATCTATTTTGTTTTGAATTATTCTTAATTTGATTATTTATTGTTTTCCTATTTTAAATTGATTTAGAATTGCATTAAATGGTTTTCTAAGAGGGTAGGTTCGTTAGCTGATTATCAATTGTAATTATGACTTACTAAACTCCGTAATTCATAATTTTTATTGTGATTCAGTGTAGGTAATGATCAGGGGTTAATGATTATGATCATAGTTTTCCATCAATACTTAAGGAAAATGTACAATGAATTAAATGATTTGAACTGGTGTATAATTATTATCTAGTTTTAGCCTTTTTCTGTTCATAATATTATTATTAATATAACTAGGGTTGTTTCATATTAAATTAGTTAATAATAAGATTTGATTTGGGTGTTAGACTTGAATTAATGAAATTAGAGAAGAGAAATAAGAATTATTCTAGCATCTAGATATTTTTTGGCTAAGTAATTAAAGAAAGAATAACATATAGAAGCCGATGATTATTCTATGAATTGAAGATATGAATCTCTCTTGAATGAAGTTTCCCCCGTTTAAACTTTTCTTTACTATTTAGTTTTTTTTATTTTATAATTTGTATTCAATTACAAAACTCCCTTTATTTAATTCTACTATATTTAATAGATTAGAATTATAAATTAATCAATCAATCTCTAGGGTTCGACTTGAACCCATCAACCCTACATATTTAGAGTTTAGTAATTTATTTCTCGTAGTTTTGACAACAACCAGTGATCTCCTTGATGATTGTGTCTTCTCAACTAGACAAAGGTCTAAAATGATTTATGTTTTATAAAATATAAAAAGATTTATGTATTTTTATTTTAAAGAAAGTTTTATAAAATAGTTTTATTAAGGTATTGCATCTCATATTTTTTATATAAAAAATAAATATGTGCCATCATATTTTAATATTTTTTCATGAATTTTTAAAGAATAAACATTTTTTATGAAGAGATAAATGCTTACTAAATCAGAGATCACTATTTAATGATTTGTGCCAATTATATTCTTAAAATTAGAGATGTGACAATAAAACTATCAATTACATTGAGAATGATCAAATTGAAATCCATATAAAAATATAAAAAATGTAATAAAATTTGGGGCCGAAAACCTTCCCTATCCTCTCTCCCACTAGCAACTGAGAGCCATACCGACAAAATATACATATGAATTCGGTTGGCTTTGATAAACGGTTATTCTCAAATACTAATTTAATTATCATTAGTTTACTATAATCAACTAGTGTCATTCAGTTTTACCATGGTGTTGTCTGGGGTTTAGTTTTAATTTAATCATGTTTGAAATATAATATGAAAATTTGATTTGACTCAACGCATTAGGGCACTTGTATGGAACTAGAATGTAATCCATGGTATCGGCCGATTTTTTTTTTTTTATTCCTTTATCATTTTGTGATGGACGGGCACCAATTTAGTGGAAGGAAAAAAAAAATTTTAAAAAGAAAACATGAATAACTAGCACCAGTCTTTAGAAATAGGATGCATGTCTCCGACCAAAGGAATGGCGAATAAAGCAATATTTTTGTATAAAGAAATAATTAATTCACAGCCTTCTAAAACTATATATAGCAAAATATGCTAAGGAATTTTTTAAAACTTTTCTTGCACAATAATGTCATCGTATTATGTAACCCAAACAGAGGTCATCATGTGGAATCGAACAAAAAACAAGAAAAAGGTTAAACGGTGAGACTGACTCTTTTTATACATAATCATCCTCATAATCTCCACACATAACAAGCTTTATTTATAATTATCACTCATAATCTCCAAACAAGGTCATCAAGTGGAAAAAGTAACAGTTGCAAAGTGAAATTCTAATTATTACAGTTATAAAGCTCAGTTAAATTTAAAATTATTGACATATATAAAAATGTGTGATGTTGCAAAGTAAAATTATAATTGTAAAACCCAGTATAATAACAATATTAACTCTCTGTCCCATGAGGAAAAACCATATTCCAAAATATAATCTTTATAAGAAAATCTACTATGATCAATGTTCATATGTCACAACAAATAATATCCTAAAATTTATCAGTTAATGATTGTTAATAATAATCCTAAATAAATATTAATAGTTATAACTATCAAAAATATATTCTTTACTAGTACTAATTTATCTAATATTTTTTGTGATTAATAATGATCATAAAAAATAATCTACTACTAGTTTCAACTAATTTTATCATTATTAATGAGTCAATTTTTCTAGTATTAGACTAAGTTTTACTGTCATTATCAGTTATAAAAAATATTAGATAAGTTAATACAAGCAAAAATACTTTTAACGGCTATAACTGTTAATAATTATTTAAGATTATTATTAATAGTTATTGATTGTTAAAATAGATTTTGTGATACCATTTGTTATGGCATCTCTCAACGATCATGACCATCGAGAATAGTATATTTTCTGAATGTCAGAGGATGTTGTTAGGTTTAATCTCACTACTATTATAGCTTCATGTTCAAGCAAACACTACCAGATTCCCTTTTCTGTTCTGCGTCTATAAAACCCAGGCCATTTCCCCGCAGCAAACATCAAAGCAATTAAATTACTTGAACTCTAAGCTAAAGAAATTAAGAAACCTAGCTAAGATCACCATGTCAGCTCGTCCGAGATACCAGCAGCTTCTCCAACTTCTCAACGACGGCGACGAAGATCCTTTTCAGCCTTGTCCTCCTTCCAATGGCACTGTAGGTGCATTCAACAACGGAGTTGGCAGACAAAAATTCCCGAATGGAGGCTCCAATGGAACTGTAGGCTCATTTAACAACAACGGTCACGGCCAACAAAACTTTTCCAATGCAAATATTAACAGCGGCGCTTATTCCGGCAACGGTAACGGAAGCAACAACTGGAACAACTTTGGTGGCAGTGTTGTCAATAACAGTGGTTATACCGTGGGCAATGGCAACGGATCCATCATCCATGGCAACTTTGACGCTTCAAATACAGGATACTACCCATACCGTGGCTATTAAAGTACGCAGTGATATCTGATATATATGCTACTCAGCGACATGAACTTGTTGCCTTTCTGTTAAGTTGTATACTATATAATGCTAAAGAAACTGGAGCTAGAGGTCTAACAGTAATAGACTAGTCTGTAATGAGAGGACGCCAGCAGTAATTAAACCTCTTCTTTTACCTAAATAAAGTTCCATGCACTTTAAACACTAATTCACTGCAATTTGTCTCACAGCTCTCAATCGCGATTTTGATCACAATTGCAATTACGTTAAAATTAGTAAAATTGTAATAAAATATATAATTAATACAAAATGAAATTATGATTGTGGATCTAAATATGACAATAATATTATAGTTATGAATTGTAATTTAAAATTATGATTTAACCAAAAAGTAATAGCTAAGTTATATACTCTTGTTTTTCATCGAAAGAAGAATCTCCCTTTGAAAGATTTATGCCGTGTTTGCGGTTATTATTATTTTTTATGAAAAAATAAAAAGTTCAGAAAGAAAATAAGTTGCTCCATTTCAATTACAGAACACATCATCGTTTTTTGGGTTAATTAAAGAGACAAAACACACTATCTATTCTCATGGTGGTTTTTACGAATTCCACTAGCGAAGAAATTTTATTTTGAACTTCGTTCATCAATGATGTAAGAATGTTCTACACTTGTACATTAATTAATTTGAGGATGAAATTGATCTTGCAAGTGTACAAATGGATTGGTTTAGAGTATCTTCACATTAGTGAGAGACAAAATAGTGTACAATTGATCGGACAAAATATTATCCCTAAATTGGCTAATTGTCTATCATACTTTCTCCTATGTACTGTAAATCTGAGTTTTCTAAATGGATCTAATTTTAAGACTCTTTCTCTGTGTTATAAGCATGATAGTTCCACTTTTTCACGTTTTAGCTTTAAACAAGGATTCAAATTGCGAACCGTAACATATGTTGTGACTGTAATATAGCAGATGCGGCGAGCATCGTAGTAGCATCACACTGTAATTGTGATTCATGGTGAGTTGCAGTCCTAATACCGTAATGTCGTGCATTCTTTGGGGCCACAACGGCCGCAACAACCACAATACATTCATTTATAGGATATTTTGACAAAATAAAAGTTGAAAACTTTGATATGTTATTTGTAAATGAATTTTTATTTAATATGAAATGATATGATGTTAAATTAAAAGAATTAATATCAATTAATATAAATTAATAATTATTATAAACTTTTCATTATTTTTTGTGCGGAAAATAAAATTTCATGGACTGCAATATCGACAACCCATATTTTTATTTTTGTAAGACCTGCAATCGTTAAAAAACATCACAACCAGGAGATCACATTCACACCTTACAACCTGTTGGGATTATAGAAATTCATTAACTCACTTAACTTTCCTAACAAGGTGAATTACAATGCATGGAAGACTTGTGATCCCAGGATTTTGTAGAATGATCATGTCCTTCTTAGCAAGGTGAGTTATAATGCATGGAAGATTTTTTATCCTAACGATCTTGTAGAATAATCTTAGGATGATAGAAATAGCTCCCAAAAACATGTCTAGGATCAGCAACCAAGTTAGCATTATGAAGAGTAAAATAGATGACTTGTTCACTCCTTTTCTTATACAATAGAGACTCAAGTATAGCCTTAAATCAAGAGCCAGTAGAATAATTGAGTGCTTCTCTCAAATAATGATTCACCTCCCTTATGATTTTCGTGTTCCACTAATTTTTATATAGTAACATCAGTTATATCACCTAAAAAAAATATGCCTTTTAGTTGCCCAATGGTAACATATACAAAAGTCATAAAAACAATACTTAATTTCATCATTATCCCATAATAATGAAATATAATTAAACTTAAAATCATATATGAGAAAAATAAGAATTTTTCTCTTATTTTTTTCCAATGGTTATGGGAGATGAACATATGTATAATTTCTAATAATAAGCATCATTAATTTCCCATTAATGGTGTAATTAGTTTCCATCTTATTATTAGTAAATTAAACATAACTATATATATCGAAGATTAAAAAGACATTTTTTTTCCTCACATATTCGATCCACCTAAATGTAAAATAGGTTTAAATTATCTTGAGAAATGAACTAAAGGACATATCTTTATCTTTCCTTAATAATTCTGTCATAAATGAGAAACAACACATGTTAGAATTCAGAAAGTTTTTTCTTTCTTATTCTATCTAATTGTCATGTTATCATAAGATTTGTAATCACTAATTAGAATGGATCAATACTAATGATAAGGTTCACTAAAAATATACCACTTAAATATTAATACCTAATAGCTTCACTAATAATTAAATCCATCAAATATATTCTTCTCTGCTCATTTGGATATTTGTTCTTATTAGCTCAAATATTCCACTAACAACCTTGACTTTAACTGCTTACAATATTTTGATTTTTTGTTTTAATTAAAGACTAAGCTATAGGCGTGGCATATCTCTTTCTTTTGTGGTTTCAAAATCCATTCCACAAATGCATAATAATTTTTTTTTAAGTTGCCACCTACGATGCACCGGCACTTCATATAGCAGCCATGTCTGCGTGTCGGAAACGTTTCCGACACCGACACTTATTGACACCGACACAAAACGTATCGGGGCTGTGTCCGTAATTTCAAAAAGTTTAGACACCCATTTCCTATTTCGACACCCGTGTCAAGTTCAATTTCGGGGCCGTGTCCGTAATTTTAAAAAGTTGACACGCATTCTCTATTTCAACAGGCGTGTCAAACTCAATTTCCAGCTTATTATTTGTTATGTTATGTTATTTAATATTATGAGTACTTATTTTCATATGAAAAAATAATAATTATAATATAT
>JANHAO010027249.1:0-10886 GCA_026873985.1 Saraca asoca | reverse complement strand
CTAAGATGAATAGTCATCCTTTAATATCTAATCCACAGAATGTTTAGTTGTGGCTGCCATAACACTCAATCAAATTGGTCTAGGGTACCCATCTACACTAACAATCTTAATTACTTTGCATTCCGTACTTACCACCCTTTTTTTTTAGATAAGTATCCTTGGAAGAAGTCATAAAAGTATTTTTGTAATGGGAAATTGTCACACCTAGGGAGCTCTATATCTTATTAATCCTTATAAGATGATTAACTCTCATCTTAGAAAAAAAAAATTTACACTTTTGAATAAGGCATCATAAATAAGTTCAATGAAGTAGCATTTTAGTAAGATCCTAGACTAGGGTTAACAAGTTCTAAATGGGGTCTGACAATTGATCTCCATTACACTATATTATATAAACTCATTAGATTCCATTTAGATCCTCTAGTTTCTCATATTTTGAGTTTAACCCGCAAACCTTATTATTATTATTAGGTCCTTACATTCCAAATTGATCACTTTTAAATACACTTTTCATTATTTTATGCAAACCCCTCACATTGTCCATTATTACTAGCTAACCCTAAAAGGTCTTGCCAATTTTTTAATTTAGTCCCTGATTTCACAAATTTCCCATTCTTAATATTTATAATTTAGTTTCTAGTATCTTCTCTTCATTCCCCCTCATGATAAGGTCATGTTTAGGTCTCTAAACTACTTAGGTATCTAACAATTATTTAAAATTGAGTTACATATTTTTCCTCTATGGGTTAGTTTTTTTTCATTTAGTTCTTAATAGTAACACATATTATTTTACACCTCCAAATCTATTCAAATCCATTCCAATCTAGTTTATATGTCTTGACAATACATGTTCACCTAAAAATTTCAATTACACACCTGCTTTTACAACTCTTTCCACTTTAAATCATATTAGACACAAATAACCATTTAGAACCACCATACTCCTTCCAAGCATTTAGATTTATCTAAATTTAGCTCCATTAGCCTTTTTAGGTCAATTCAAGTTATTCTAACTTGATGCAATTGAAAATTATCTTTCCTAACCCATCTAAGCATTTAGGGATGAACTTATGCTCCTCAAAACCCATGTTTTTATTAGCCTAGGTTATCCTAGCTGCACATTTTCCTTTAGTTTTGATGCTGAAAAATAATTTTAGTTTACATCACAATCTAACTATTTGTTTGAGTGTTTATCTATTTTGCAAGATTCAAAGTTGATCAAAACTTGCTCAAAAGATCAATCTTAGTATTAAGTTTTTATTTTATTTCTTAGGATTTTTTGTATATGAAATCTTATTTAAATTGCTCAATTATATTTTCTAAAAACAATTTACAGTAAGGTAAAATAAATCACTTAATTGGGTTTTAAAATCAAAAGTTTCACACAAAATTTTTACATTTTCTTTCACAAGTTGAACTTTTATAAAACCTATTTTTTACTATGTGAATCAATTCATGAATTGATTCATCACTAGAAAACTTATGAAATGAACTTGAATCGATTTACCAATTGATTCATAAAGAAAATTTTTCTAACCAAAGATTTGGAACTTTTCTAAATTGATTTTATAATCGATTCCAAATCTATTTTCAAAACACTAAGAATCGATTCAATGATAAATTTTCATGTGATTTGAATCGATTCATAAATCAATTGGTTAGTTAGAAGTTTGTTATAACTGTTATGAATCAATTCACGAATCGATTAAAAGACTGAAAATCAATTATTTTTTTATTTCAACTATAAATAGACCTAACCTTCATTTTATGAATAAGAACTTTTCATATTCAGTGCAATAAAAAAAGAGAAAAACCCAGAGCTTTCACCTATTATTCTCTATCTCACTTAGTTTGATCGATTTTACTAACTATTGAGCAATTAGAAAGAGATTTTTGCATAGCTAATTAATATTTACATCTCAATTCTATACTATTGTATTTATAAACTTTGTTTTGGTTATTCTTTAAGATTTCTAAGGTTAGAAATCTAAATACAAAGGAAAAGGTTAATTTTCCCTTTGCATCCTTCTAAAATTGTAAGGTTGATTGCAATTTGTAGAATGAGCATTGAATTCTTGTTAGATATTCTAAGCTGCGAGGTTGATTACAGTTAGGTTAGAATTAGAATTTTTGTATCTTAGGTATTTCAAGAGCCTGTTAATTTCTTGTTGTAAAACTGGTCAATAGGAGCCCTGTTAAATTCCTATGCTTATTAATAAAAATGATCATATGGTTGAGTATTGATCCAATGAAATAGACTTGAATTACAATTTTAATTCAAGTTAAATCACTTTAAAAATCTATGTCTAAATTCTTTAATTATTGCACTCATATTCTTGCATTGTTACAAATTCTGTAATTCTAAATTTTGGATAATTACTGCATAAATTTTGTCTTGAATTTTTGTTGTATTGAATTCTATTTCTTTGATTTTGCATTAAATTCAGAAATTTGTTTTCTACTAATTCATTAAATTGAAAGATTAATTGTTAACTACATAATCTGATAAAAGAAAGACTTCTGCTATGCATACTAATTAAAGTTAACAATCGCATTCAAATTTAACTTAGTTATTAAATTGATTAAGAATAATAAAGATTATAAATTTCCCTAATGGGAATAAGAGAAAGATTTTAGATATTATCTAGCTATCCTTCTGGGACCAATAGTTAATATCAGAGCTTTGGCTTTTGATACTCTTTTAGTTTATAGAAAACATGGATTCTAGCTTTATTTTCTTATCAGAATACCCTCCTTTGCATAAACCCCTAGGATTTAATGGTGAATACTACACATACTGGAAACAAAAAATTAGAGATTTCATAGAGGCTATAGACATAGACATGTGGGATCTAGTTGAAGAAGGTTATCAACCCCCCATGACATTGATAAATGGATTACCACAGCCTTAGCCTAAATCACTATGGACTGAAGATGAGAGAAAAAGAAACTTACTTGCATCTAAAGTAAAATAGATTATTTCTAATTCATTATCACCTAATGAGTATGAGAGGATCTCTAACAGTGTTATAGCTAAAGAGATTTGGGATACCTTAGAAATTGTACACATAGGCACTACAAAAGTTAAAGCATCAAAGGTGCATATTCTAGTATCACAATATGAAATGTTTAAGATAGAGGAAGGTGAGTCAATAAAAGATTTGATTCAAAGGTTCACAGCAATCACTAATCATCTAATGTTGCTTGGTAGAAAGTTTAAGAATGCTGACCTGGTTCATAAGATTTTAAGATCACTGATTGAAGAGTGGTAGCCCAAAGTGACAGCCATCAAGGAATCACTGAAGATGAGCATACCAACAATCTAAGAACTTTTTAGAAATTTAGAAGAACATGAACTGGAACTTAAAAGATACAAGAGAAATGGAGATGATAAAAAGAAAAAGACACTAGCCTTGAAAGCTGCAAATACACTTGATTCGAATGAGGATCAATCTGAAAATAAAGAAGTTGTTGATGAAAAAGAGGAAATGGCTTTAATCAGTAAGAAGCTGAAGAGAATTTTAAAAGAAAAGAAGAACAGAGAGAAAAAGAAAGCTACTGTTCCACCATCAAAAAGAAAGCGGAACAAAGTTGAACAAGAAAGTACATCAAATACAACACCAACCTACCTTAAATGCAAAAAGCTTGGACACATAAAGCTAGACTGTCTAGTTTATTTGAAGAAACAACTTGAAAGTGAAAGAAAGAAAAGAAAATAAGCATCAAAAGAAGGGAATTTAGCTTTTTAGGAAGATGGAGATGCTGATTTAACAAAAGATAAGGTAACAAATGAAGAAGCACATCTTTGTCTTATGGCTAGATTTGATGAAGATGTCGAGGAATTTCAATATCCATCCTTTTCTTGTGATACATATATTACTGATTCAAATAATGAAATTGAAAACAATTCTAATGCTGATGATTTGTATGTTGAGATATATGATCTGCTAGTTAAAACTAGGAAAGACCTAAAGCAAGTCAAGAGTGAAAAAGAAAATTTGCTGAAAAAGTTAAAGTAATCATAAAAAGAAAATAATGATTTAAATGCTTTAATTGAGAAATTGAATGAAAGAAATGCATGTAATTAGTGTAAGTCATATCGATCTAAAATAGCTTTATTGACAAAATCACAACAAGGATTCACTGATAGTAATAGAAGATTCAATGATATTCTAGATAGTCAGAAACAATTTTAGAATAAATTTGGAATAGGATATGAGAAGTCTAAATTTAAAAGGAATTCTACATACATTACATGTTATTACCATAACCATAAAGGATATCATATAAAACATTATCCATACAAAATAGTGCATATATTTTGAAACCAAAAGAAAAGCTGGTTTAGTTACCTAAGAGATTTATTACTAATTTTTTTAACAAGTTTGGACCCAAGTCCATATGGGTACCACAAAAGCAAAGATAAGTTTTTGTTTTGCAAGTTTGGAGATAAACTACTAGAAGGTAGACTTGTCACAAACTATTATGTTAGTAATATTTGGGAAATTGGATTGTATGAAGAATTGAAACTTCTTAGATGAAATTATTTGTATTTCAGATTATATCTTACACTGCAATCACTAACTTAGGCATCAGAGATATCCCTAAGTTTGTTTTGCAAGTACTTGAAGTGAAGATTGAGTTTCTATGGTATTGAGTTAAGTGTTACTAGTAAATACATTATTTTTAAACTGTTATAGAACAAAACTGCAAGAACAATTGTTTTCAGAATTGCCTGAATCGATTCACGAATTGATTAGAATTTTTCTAGGTTTTTCAAGAGTTTCTAAATTAATTCGAGAATTGATTCACAAAATTTTCAATCTTTTAATCTTTTGGAAACTTTGAAAATTTTCTAAAAACCTTTTATCTACCCCTTCAAATCAATTCCATAATTGATTCACCTTTAAAATAATCGATTACCGATCAATTCACCACAACAATCTTGATATATAATTTCATAACACAATTAATTCTAGAATTGATTCAACATTCTAAAACTTACACATAAATTGATTCACAACACATAAAAACACACTATGAATCAATTACCGAATCGATTCACAGCTTGATTCCTATATATATCTAATCGATTTTAACCTCATTCAACAGTTACCATTTTTGAACCACTGAAAACTCTTCCAAATTTTCTCACCCCAATCTCAAAGCCACATAGTTTTTACTTATATTTCTTCCACAAAAATGTTAAAAACACCAAATCTATCAATTCTCACTGATCAATTTCTACAAAACTTCACAAAATCACCTGATCCCAATTTTACATTTAAAAACCCTAAAAGCCCAATTGCACAAAATGTCAAAATGCATCAAGCTTGCAATCTTAAAGAAGAAGGACAAGGAAGCAAGCAAATCATCCATAACACAAATAGAAGAAGAAGCACATTTCAAATTGCAAAGTGAGTATGCAAATTTCCTTTAGTTGTCAAATAGGAAAATAGAGCCCCTCAAGTGTTTAGTGAGAAATTACTGGAAACTACACACTTGCCTACTCTGTTAGCTAAATACAAGTTAGATAAGTTTTTGACACATAAGACTACCTATCCTAGATTAGTCAAAATGTTCTATGCAAATTTGGTAGTTGCAGATGACAAGTTATCATGTTATATTATGCATAAACACATTGTGATTGATTCAGAACTATTAGCAAACATTTTTTATATGAATGCATTAACTCCTAAGCTTAGTGTAAGATCCTTTCCAAACTATAGCAGGGAATTTGCCATTAAACTGTTATTTCCTTATTCCACCCGTAAGGATGGAGTGGAAAATTATTGATTACTAGCCTATCCCCTGAGGACAGGATCATACATTATGCTATCTGTAAGGTGCTACTGCCTAGGGTAACAAATTTTACTCAAATAATGGAGGATGAATTACTTTTAATGTGGGTTGTCAAAAACCAATTTGATTTTAATATGCCATATTTTATACTCAAATATCTGGGAGATTGTTTAAAATGCTCAAATATTGGCTTTCTCCCATTTGGCATATTCTTACCCTAATTTTTATAAAATTTAAATAGCCAATTTCTGAAGAAAATCAATTTTATCCAATCAATGCATCAACCATGATAACTACCACACATCTGCATAAAATGCAATTAGAATAGGATGATAGAGGAATATGGAAAAGGAAAAGGGTAAAGGTTCCCTAAACCACTAAAGGAACATCAAGCATAAGGGGAACAGGGTTATCTAATGAGCTAGAAAACAGACTAATTGAAGAAATAAGAAAACTACACACTCACTTACTAGATCGCCTTGACACATATCAATCACTATTTGAGTCTTTAGAAGATTGCATGGGAAATGTAGAACAAGAAATCCACACACTCCAAAGCATGGTTAATAAGTGGCTTAATACTTTAGAGACTCAACTATATGAAATATCACAGCAGATGCACCATTGGGATGAAGAAGCTAAACTTCAAGCTGAACCTAAACAAGATCTGCCTACTTAGTATATTGTTGATTGTGTCATATATCCCTTAGGCTCTTTCCCATTTTCATTATATATGTTTTATTTTGATGGATTGTTATTTTCTGAATGTTCTATTGTTATTTTTAAGGATTATTATCTTGGATAATTTGTTAGTTTGATCATTGTATTTGATACTGGACATTTTGATGATTATGTAAATATTTTGTCATTTGCAGATTCTGGATTTTATTTTACCTTATATATGGATTCTGGTTTATTATATAGGATCATGATTTTCTGGTTTATTATGTATCAAGTTTAGTTCCATAAGCTATCTTTTTTTTAAAAAGAAAGAAAGAATAAGTAAAATTAAAAATGAGCTATTATTTTAAATATTTTTTTAGAGATCTAATTTTTTTCTTTTTATTAAGCACCAATTTCTTTCTTATATGCCAAAAGGGAGAGAAAGATGAGATTTTCAAAAACAAATATTTCTTGTGGAGAAAAGATAAGATTTTTAAAAATAAAATTTTTAGTTCTGGGAAAAAGGTAAAATTTTCAAAACTAAAATTTTTGATGAAGATTAAATGAGTTTTCTCATCTAACATTGATTTTTTTGAGAAACTTTAAATCTCATCTAAATTATTTGTCATCATCAAAAAAGGAGAGATTGTTAGCTTAGGTTATCCTAACTACACATTTTTCTTTAGTTTTGATGCTAAAAAATAATTTTAGTTTACATCAGAGTCTAACTATTTGTTTGAGTGTTTATCTATTTTTGCAAGGTTCAAAGTTAATTACAACTTGCTTAAAAGATCAACCTTAGTATTATGTTTTTATTTTATTTCTTAGAATCTTTTGTATATGAAATCTTTTTCAAATTAATCAATTATATTTTTTAAAAACAATTTATAGTGAGATAAAATAAATTACTTAAATGGGTTTTAAAATCAAAAGTTTTCACACAAAATTTTTACATTCTCTTTCACAAGTTAAACTTTAATAAAAATTATTTTTCACTATGTGAATTGATTCACGAATCGATTCATCACTAGAAAACTTGTGGAATGAACTTGAATCGATTTACCAATCGATTCATAAAGAAAATTTTTCTTACCAAAAGTTTGGAACTTTTCTAAATCGATTCTAGATCTATTTTCAAAACACTAAGAATTGATTCATTAATCCATTCAGTGATAAATTTTCACATGGTCTGAATTGATTCATAAATCTATTAGTTAGTCATAAGTTTATTACAACTGTTATAAATCGATTCAAAAATTGAAAATTAGTTATTTTTATTTCAATTATAAATAGACCCAACCTTCATTTTATGAATAAGAACTTTTCATATTTAGTGTGATAGAAAAAGAGAAAAACCCAAAGCTTTCACTTGCTATTCTCTATCTCACTTGGTTTGATCGATTCTATTAACTCTAGAGCAATTAGAAGGAGATTTTTGCATAGCTAATTGAGATTTACATCTCAATTCTATAGTATTGTATTTATAAACTTTGTCTTGGTTATTCTTTAAGATTTTTAGGTTTAGAAATCTAGATACAAAGGAGAATACAAAGGAGAAGGTTGATTTTCCCTTTACATCTTTCTAAAATTGTGAAGTTGATTGTAATTTGTAGTAGTAGCATTGAATTCTTGTTAGATTTGCTTAACTGTGAGGTTGATTATAGTTAGGTTAGATTTAGAATTTTTGTATCTTAGGTATTACAAGAGCCTGTCAAGTTCTTGTTGTAAAATTGGTTAATAGAAGCCCTGTTAAATTCCTATGCTTATTAATAAAAGTGATCATACAGTTAAATACTGATCCAATGGAGTAGACTTAAATTATAATTTCAATTCAAGTTGAACTACTTTAAAAATCTGTGTCTAAATTCTTTAATTACTACACTTATATTCTTGCACTGTTACAAATTCTGTAATTCTAAATTCTGGATAATTATTGCATAAACTCTGTCTTGAATTTCTGCTATATTAAATTCTATTTCTTTGATTTTGCATTAAATTCAGAAATCTATTTTTTGCTAATTCATTAAATTGAAGGATTAATTGTTAATTACACAATCCAATAAAAGAAAGACTTTTGTTGTGCATACTAATTAAAGTTAACAATTGCATTCAAATTTGATTTAGTTATTAAATTGATTAAGATTAATAAAGAGTATAAATTTCCCTAACGGGAATAAGAGAAAGATCTTAGATATTATCAAGCTATCTTTCTAGGACCAAAAATTTTGTTTTACTTTCAAATTCTTGATTGTAGGACTCCAATACCCTAGAAACATCATAAGGACACTAGATCTAGGGTTGTTTTGAATTAAAACCACATGAAACCCCTTTACTTTAAGATGTCCAAGCTATAACCTCTATAAGACCCATTTTTACATTTTCATCCAAGTCCTATTTTTAGCACATGAACTCACTATATTTAAGGTTTAGTTATCTTATCTAATGTTACTTGAAATTAAAAAACACCCTTTACTCACATAAAGCCCTTGGCTGAGCCACTCATAAGAAGAAGGAAGAAGGAAGAAGGAAGAAGGTTTTGTTTTCATTTTCTTAACTCAAACAACCAATACACAAAACCTATCCTAGGAAGAGTAAGAGAAACTCATAAAGCTATATGGAAGGCTTTGAAGCTCACTTGAAAGATGAAGGTGTTCTTAAACACAAAACACCATGAATATTCAATTATTACTTAGAAATTTTTAAAAAATGGATATCTCATCTTCTCTTAAAAATTCTTCATTAGACCACCCTAACGGCATAAGGAGAAAGCTTAAGAAAGGTTGGAATTTGAAAAGCCCATCTTGCCGCAAAGACCTCACCATGGCTGAACCTTTCCCTAACCATTTTCTATTAGATTTTGCTTGAAAACTTAGAATATATGGAATGGGATGAAAGAGAGAAGCATCATACCTAAGTTCCATAAAGATTAGAGCTTGGAATCTTAGGAAGTAAGACGAAGAAGAAGATGAAGGTATATAGTCTCTAATGGAGTTTTGTAGAAAGAAGAAGATAAATGTGTGTGTGTGTGTGTGTAAAAGTGAGGAGAAATTTCTCTCTCCTTGCTATATGGTTGTTTGGTCTTGAGTGACTTGGTGGGCAAGTTAATTGACTTGCTCACCAGGCAAGGGCAAAAGGATAATTTTACCTTTAGAGGTAATTTGATAAATTTATTTTTAAGCTTATCCAAAAGGATATTTTGATAATTAGTAATAGAATTATATTGATCTTTTTATCCTTTGATATTATCCAAAAAGAATTTGAAAAAAAATTTAAAAAATTTGTAATTATCCTTTATTAGGGTTTAAACGGTTCAAATGCTTTGGAACTTTCATTTTCCAAGCAAATAGAGTTAAATCGATGCCAAATTTTATTGGGTTGTAGATCTCACAATCTACTCTGAAAAAAGACCACTGATAATTTTAAAGGTCCCAAATTAGGTAAAAAAAAAAAAACCAAGTCGAAATTCTCTAACCGTAAATTTTCTCATTGGGCATCTAGCCTTCTGGATTAGATTTTCATGCATCGTTTTGCATACTACAATTGTATTTAGTGCTATTGTAAGCCCATTCTAGGTTCATTAGGCCAGGAAATCTCCAACCCACACAGCTACTTAATTACTCATTTTTATGTATTTTAGCCTTCCGACAGCCAGATTCTTCTATAAAGCTTTTTCAAAATTTTGAGGTGTGATAGAAAGAGCTCATAACAAGACTTAGGGTAAGTAGAAAATGAACTACAAGAAGGAATGGGATGAGTGATGAATGGATTGGACATAAATTACATAAGAAAGGAAAGAAGAATTATACAATCAGGATATAGTATGCCAAGGACTCATGAAATCATTGACGTTCAAGCGAGGGTATGGTCACAGATAGAGATGGAAAGATAAAAGAAAAGGAAAGAGAGGAATGGATTGTGTATTAATTGCATGGATATTGCATATATGTTTTAACTGCATTTTACAAATTATATTTTTCTTATTTTATTTGAGAATTATATATTTCCATGTAAGGTTTTGACACAAATTATACGAAATTCTTTGTGAAAAGTGGATATTGAAAATGAGGAATAGTGAAAAGGAAAAAGAGCAGGGTTCCTTTGGTTTAAGATTTCAGAAATAAGGTTTCTGGTTGATTTATTTGATTTTCACAAAATGTTATTTCTTGGTTTTATTTTATGCTTCTTCATTTGACAAGTTTTACATGAAAGTTGTGAGGGGTTCGGGTAGATTAGATTGGGCAATGGTGTTGTGAGATTTGTGATTGAGATTTATGGACCACCATATATCGGAGTTCTCTATATATTTATAGTATATGATAATTGATTATATGTGTGCTTTGTTGGTTTGTCATACATCAAAAATAATGTACAGCGGAAGCTTAGGGAGATCGAGTTACCTCCAGCCATTGCTCGGTTGATTT
>JANHAO010027248.1:0-10885 GCA_026873985.1 Saraca asoca | reverse complement strand
AAACAAGAGCTTTAAAATAAATGGCAAAGCTTTATAAATTCTGGAAAAATAAATTGCATGATCTGAATAAAAGAACTTAAAAATTAGAAAGCTAAAAGCTGGAAAATAATTGTATGATATAAACAGAAGAAAAGCATAAAGGAAAAGTAAAAAAAAAAGGAAAAGCAAAATCCTAAGAATTCCAAATGGAAGCTTGTTGTCACTCTCGGCTCCCCCCATACATCCGTAGGGTGGTATATGCTTATTTATAGATTTATCTTGCGAACCGCACGAGTTGATATGCTACAAAAGGAATTGGGACTTATCAGCGCGTGTTTCCCGGCTTCAAAATTGGGCTGGATGAGCTTTGGAATAATAATCTTCATGTCTTGTGGCTTATAGGACCCCACGGTTGGTTATGCTACAAAGGGATTTGGACCCGCGTTTCCCGGCTTGAAACTTAGGCTGGATGGACTTCCGTTTATCAACTTCTTCTTTTGTAGTTTGTGACGTGGACTATGTGTGTTTTCAAAAAGAAAAGGATTTGTATTTATCCATTAAAAATTTCCAGACTCAAGTACTGCTTGATATTGCGTCCATGCTTCACGTTCCATCTTAAAATGTAGCCATTTGTGGGGTAATGGTCAAGGTAGCTGTTCCTTCCAACATCTAGCTCATCTTGGCTGGTTATTTCTTCACGTTTTCTCCATTTTAAGCCTTTTTATCAACCTATAAATAAGAAAACAAACCAAAGCAGTACCAAAGAACAAACTAACAAAACTAGGACAAAAGTAAAGCAAAAATCACAAATTGACAACCAATTAAGAGATAATTATCATCATAATAATGTGCATTTTTCCCATTTATCAGTGGACAATCGAGCCAGAGCATCAGTGTGAGTGTTCTGAGCTTGCTAAACCAGGATGATTTCGGATTGTTGAAAGGATCCTAGTAACCCTCGAACTTTTTGGAGATACTTCACTATCCTTTGCTCCCGGGCCTGAAACTCACCTTTTATTTGACAAACAATGAGTTGCGAATCGCTGAATATTTTCAGTTTTTCAGCTTGCACCTCCCTAGCCAATTGCAAGCCCGCCAGCAAAGCTTCGTACTCGGCTTCGTTATTTATGGCTTGGAATCTGAATCTTAAGGCACTAAAGATTTTGTGCCCCTTTGGGCTGACGAGGAGTATTCCTGTGCTAGACTTTTGGTCATTGGATGATCCGTCAATGAATAACTCCCACCATGGGGCTTTAGAGACTTTCGCTTCTTCTCATACGTGTCCTATGAATTCAACAATAAAGTTAGCTAACGCTTGCCCTTTGATAGTCGTTCAGGCCTTGTACTCAATGTCGAATTGAGCGAACTCTATTGCCCATTTAAGTAGTCATCTGGAAACACCGACCTTTTGCAGGATTTACCTTAAGGGGTATTGCATGAGGACTCTAATGTTGTGGGCTTGGAAATAGAGCCATAATTTCCTTGAAGCTACGACCAAGCAGTAGGTGAGCTTTTCCATAGGTGAATACCTTGTCTCCGTATCCGATAACCTCTTACTTATATAATAGATAGGGAGCTGGATAGCCCCCTCTTCCCGTGTCAGTGTTGCGCTCAAGGCGTGCTGAGATACTCCGAGGTACACGGTCAATTTTTCGCCTTCTTTTGGCTTGGAAAGGAGGGGTGCTCGATCGAGATAAGCTTTAAGCTCCTTAAATGTGACCTTGTATTCCATGGTCCATTCAAACCTTCTCGCTTTCTTGAGGATGTCGAAGAAGGGAACACACTTGTCAGTGGCTTTCGAAATGAACCAGCTGAGGTCAGTGACTTAGCCATTTAAGCTTTGGACGTCTTTTGGGCTGGTGGGAGAACCCATGTCGAGAAAAGCCCTAATCTTTTCCGGATTGGCTTCGATCCCTCAGCTGTTGATGATGAAGCCGAGCAATTTACCCGAGGCTACATCGAATGCACACTTGAGTGGATTTATCTTCATTCGATACCTTCTCAAGGTTTGGAACATTTCACCCAGGTCATGGACGTGGTCGACGAGCCGCTTGGACTTTACAAGCATATTGTCCACATATACCTCTATTGTTTTGTTGATTTGTTCTTGGAACATTCTGTTTACTAACTGCTGATAAGTTGCCCCCACGTTTTTAAGTCTGAAGGGCATCACCTTGTAGCAGTATAATCCACAGTCAGTGATGAATGAGGTATGTTCTTCATCTTGTGCGGCCATCGGAATTTTATTATATCTCGAGTAGGCATCCATGAAGTTGAGGAGCTCATGCCCCGCTGTCGCATCCACAAGCTGATCTATCCTCGGTAGGGGGAAGCTGTCTTTCGGAGATGCCTTGTTAAGGTCCGTGAAATCGACACATGTTCTCCATTTCCCATTCTTTTTCTTAACGAGGACGGGATTAGCTACCCAGGTGGGGTGCTGCGCCTCCCTAATGAAATTGTTAGCCAGGAGCTTGTTCACCTCTTCTTTAAGTGTCGCATAGCATTCGACGATCATCGATCTTTTTTTCTGGCAAACCGATATAGCTTAGGGATCGATGTTCAGTTGATGTGACATTATTCTCGGATCAATGCCTACCATATCTTCATGGTTCCAGGCGAAGACGTCCATGTTTGCCTTAAGAAAACTTGCAAGCTGCATCTTTACTTCAGGTGGCAGTCACTTTCTCACCTTTAGGCACCTTTCCTCATCTGACTCGCTTACCTGCACATCTTCCAGATCCTCAACTGGCCCAGTGGCTCGTTCAGCATCCATCTCTCGGGGGTCAAGGTTGTAAGCAACCCCTTTTTTGCTCGTCGGGCAGGAGTCTCTCCCAAAAATTACATTCACCTTTTTTCCTTGCACCCTGAGCTTAATTGCTTCTTCGTAGCAACAACGGGCCACTTGCTGCTCTCCCCAGACGCATCCCACTCACTTGGAGTAGGAAATTTTATGGTAAGCATTCTGGTTGATGCTACCATGTCAAAATCGTTCATGATGGGCTGTCCCAGTACCACGTTGTAGGCTGAGGGACAATCTATAATCAAGAAATCTGCCATAATGGTGGCTTGTCGGTCGAGGTCTCCTATGATGAGTGGGAGCTTAATTCGTCCTACTGGAAGTATTCCATCTCCGGTAAATCCATAAAGGGGTTCCGATGATGGGTCTATCTAGTTCGTGCTTACACCCATCTGATCGAAACATGCTTTATACATTATATTGACGGAGCTTTCAGTATCTATCATTATCCTTCTCACCTCCATATTGCTGATTTTCACCCATATGATGATGGTGTCATTTTGTGGGAAATGAACTCCCGATGCATCCTCTTCCGTGAATGAGATGTCATTCATGACAGTTTTTGCCCTTTTGGCTGGTCTATCATTTTGTGCATGATTGGTGAGAAGGACACAACATGTCACCTACACATAACGATCACGTGACCGATTCAATGTGCCACCTATGTGAGGTCCACCATGTATGGTGAAGATGGTCCTCATGGAGGGTCCTTCCTCATTCTCAGGGGTCTGACGACGCTGCGTCGCATGCTGTTGAGGGTGTGGGGTCACTGTCCTAGAGCTCTCACCATGTATTCTCCCAAATGACCTCTCTTGATCAAGTCCTCGATGGCATCTTTCAACGCCCAACAATCTGACGTATTGTGCCCAACTTTGCTGTGGTAGGCGTAGAATCTGTTTCGATTTCTCTTGTCCATAGGGATCTTGATGGGCCTAGGCTGGTCGAAATCTTCGTTATCCCTCTCTGTCACGTAGATCCTGTTTGGGGTGTCTGATAAGACGGTATAGGTCTCATAGCGGTGATGAGGTTGATATGGCTCACCTAGGGCTTTCTTCCCTGTTTGACCTCCTGGACCACCCTTTCAGCCTCCTAGGTAATTCTCATCCCCACTTCTTTTCCCCCTTGGAGGTATCTGCTTTGTCTTTCTTCTTTGTCTTCCTCGGGCTGAAAGTCTCTTCCCAACAGATCTCTTTAGCAGCCCGCTCGTAGAATTTGCCCAGGTTTTTGAGAGGAGATTTATATATGTCTTCATACAGTTTCTCATCTTTTCAGAGTCCAACAGAGATTGCAGTGAGGATACTCTCGTCTGACGGGCTGTCAACATTTCTGACCTCTTGTCGAAACCTTACGATATAGTCCTTAAGTAATTCATCCTTTCGTTGGATGACTGTAGCTAAATGGCAGGAGGGGGCGAGTTGCCTCTTCAATGCCCTATACTGGTCGAGGAACTTAGTCTGGCATTCTTCCCAGCTCCTAATGCTGCGAGCCGGAAGACTTTTGAACCACGTCAGCGGTATTTTCCCGAGTTTTGCTAGGAAGACTTGGCATTTTACCAGCGGATTAGAGGTTTACAGATCCATTTGGACGTTAAATGCGTCCAAATGATTATAAGGATCGTTATCCCCGTTGTAGAGGGGAACGTTCGAAAATTTGAATCTGCGGGGAAGAGGCTCTATCTTGATTTGGCAAGAGAGGGGAGTCCTTCCCTTGTGGGACTCTCAATTTCCTTGGGAGGTAGAGTTCTTTTCTAGCTGTTTTATTCTCTAGAACAGTTCCTTAACCTTTTGGTCTCAAGAATTCGATCGACGATTGGAGGCCTTTCAGCTTTTTTCTTCCCGCTTCTCGTGCGAATATCGATCGAAAGTTTTATGTTTCTGACTGCGTTTGCAGTTAGACGAGCTGCGATCTATTTCTTGATCGCTATCAGTTCCGTTCGAGCCTCCGCTTCGATGCGAGCTCTCTTCCTGGGCACCATCCTCCTCCTCCTCGTCCTCTCGAGTTCGGTGGACTTCGGACCTCAATCATGAGCTAGAGGAGTGAAGTGAGTGGGTTCAGTGGCATTCGACTCTAGTTTGCTGATCACGTTGAGTTCCCGGACAGCGATGTTCATTTTTGGAGGTGGTCACTCCCCCTGTCCTGGGATGCCTGGAGTGTGCACTTGGGATAACACCCGGACCATATCAGCCAGTTCCTTCATGGTATTTTCTAGCGCCTCCTGGCATCGGTCGAGCGTTTCTTGGCGCTATTGCCAAGTCTGCATGTCACCAGCTTCCTGGGTTGTCAGTTGATGGTGGATAAAGGGAGTCGCACCAGCATCGGGAGCTGCCGTAGGGTCAGTCGCATCTTGCTGTTGTATCTGGCCTTCAGGTCGGCCGACAGGATTTCAGTACTCTTAATAGCTTTCCCCCTTACCATTACTTCTGAAATGGCTTATTAGAGATAAAAAAAAATGGGGAATATGCAGTGGGGGCCCTCCTTCTAGTGCCAAAATGTTGACACCAAAATCTAGTCAACTGGTTTTAGTTCAATGACACCCCTGACTATAAGTTAAAGAAAAGAAAAAATGGTAGGGAAGACCAGGAAAGAGGGAAAAGGAGCAAAGACACCAGGAGTTTATCGTGGTTCGGCTAAAGCCTGTTTTGGCCCCTATGTCCACGCAGCTTTTCTGTTATTCACTAGTAGAAAGTCTTTACAAGACCAGATTACAACAGCTATAAAGCTTTCTTACAACAAGTGGTATGTTCTCTTACTGTAAGCAAAGCTTCTACCACTAAAGCTCTATCTCTCTAAACTAGCAGAACTTCGATATGTATATCTTTCACACCCTTTACGATGGTCCCTCCCTTCTATTTATAGTAAGGAGGAAGGCTACAAATGTAATTCCCTGATCAGCAGAATGATTACCTTCGTTGCTTAGGGCATTAAATGCTTGCCGTCGGGTAATTAATGCTAGGGCAAATCATTGTCGGACTTCCGGGGAGTTGATGTGTAATCTTGGGGTCTAAGCTATCAGATTTGGAGATATATTTTGGATTGCTGACTTGGTTCCGTACGGGTATCCGTTGGCAATGAGCACGTTGAGGAGGTCGGGGGCTGAGCAAGTGGGCAGTTCCGGGTGATCTCCTTTGTCCTCGTTGGGTCGCTGTCCCGGAGGTGAGGGCCTTGCTCGTTGAAGGTTTAGACCCTCCTCGATGGATCACGCTTTCTCTAGGCGAGGCGTTCATGGCTTTCGCTTGTTGTCTGGAGTCCTCGTTCAGTGGCATTGGACTCCTATCTGGGCCTTAACTCTAACCGATCGCGTTTTCTCCTATACTTAGTCCAGCCCAAATCTCGTATTCGAATAACGTCCGTAACAATTTGCATTTTACTGATTCACATCTATATAAACTGCATTAGGTTAGACAAACAATCCCACATCACTTGAATGGTAGTTGCCTTATGCTTTATACTATTTCTACAAAGAAGTTTTGGAAGAATACACTATGAAAACAAGAAAGGTGATAGAGCTTATTTCCAAAGCGAAGGTAAAGTCACTAAATTTAGAAGAAAACTGCTTCTTGAATCAGTTTGGTAAAGGAGCATCACTGTAAGCAAGATTCAATTACTACTCTTGCTGTCAAAGGCCTGATCTTGTACTTGGCGTTAAGCTTCATGCAAATGGATTAGACTATACCATTATATTGCAAAATGATTTTAAAGACCTTCAGGTTCATAAATATGGAAAATGGTTCACAGGTCCCACCATCACGCATGCTCTTCTTGTTCTCATAGGTAATTAAATGCAAGTATATTTGGATTATTTATTATTTCTGTTATAAACTAATAGTTATAGCCAATAAGTAATACATGTCTATGTCTTTCGGTTGCTCATTTTGTTACTAGATGGCATGTCATGCCAAACAAATGTATAGTACATCATCACAGTTGAGACCAAATTCCCTATTTTTACATTGGGGGAAAATTGTTAAACTTATAAGGCTAAAATTTCAAAAATTTAAGGGCCAAAACTACAATCATGTTTTCAAAAACAACACAAATCAGAATTTAAATGTTCACAAATCAAGGCCAAACTATTCTAGATTTATATATGGAATAAGCATCACTGGCAGTGTAGTCATATGTGAATTATGAGCTATATATGAAGTTAAGATGTAAATCAAAATTCAAACTCTAAATCAAATGTTTAAAACACAAACAATAAATTAGACAATTAAAATATAAATTTGTAATGAATTTTGCGTTTACCTTTGTAGGTAATGTACAAATATCCCAATGATTAGTTGGCTATTCTTTAGTGCTATCAAGGTTAGGTTAGTGACAACGCCTAATTTCCAATCAGTTTCCGATGCCGATGACTTCATTGGTGGGGCAATCTGTAGGATTGCACAGATTGGAGCTTCGTTAGGGTTTATTTTTGGGCAAAATAAGAGAAAACATGAGCTTCTTTCATATATAAGACTGGCCAAATAGGCCATCTATTCCATTTAGCTAAACAACGTCATTGGGCATCCTCCCGATTGATTTCGATTTGTATTGATTAGGAAGCCTGCAACCCGCGACTGATTAACAATCCAAAATTTGTAGGAATTTCCACTGATCTAACTGGATTTTCAAATTGACCCAACTTTAACCGCCTAAATTCAATTTATTTCGATTGGATCACTAAAAAAATGCCTAACCCTAACTATTGGTTCCATCAAGAAAGAAGGGCGAAAATCAATGAAGAGCATAAGAGAAATAACAACATTTTGGTTCAATTGGTTAGTTTTCAATTAAAATCGATTTAAATCCAACTCAACCAATACATATTGAGAACCAAACATCCATCTGCTTCTTCACCCGCCTTTGCCTGAGTGCTTCCCTTGACCTACCACTGTTCATGTATTTGTGGGTACTAGAGGTTGAATTGTAGTAGGTAAAAAAAAATTACCTAATTGTAATTTTGATCAATTACTCTGAATAACTTAATAGTTTATATCAACTATAACTAACACTATGCAATTTATATTATGTTGCATTGACAAAAGATCACTTACCCCTCTTCTACAATATTAGGGACCTTTATGAAGAGTGTATGGGATTTGTCAATTTATCTCCTATTTAATAGATGTCAAGTGCTACCAATTAATTATTACTAATTTTGAGAAACTTTTATTTTTAAGATTACAAAATTAAGTAATTTTTCAATTGCTTTCAAATACTAAGAATTAATTTAAATTTGAAAAAAGTCAAATTTATTTATTTATTGATAATGCAATAAAGCACTTTAAAAGAAAAATGTAAAAGAAGAAAAAGGATTGGAACTCTAAATTCTCAAATGCTGCCTCGTTTTTTGAAATGGGAGAAAATAAGAGGAAAAAAAACAGGAAAGACAAAAAGAGAATAAAAGGTTAATGTCCTTTGTTTGGACGGAGAATTGAAAATAAGAAAAAAAAAAAAACAAAAATGAAGATGAAAAAAATTGTGGTGTCCTGGCAAAAAATTTGCCGCCCTCAACTGGGTAGAAATTGAGTGGAAATTTGTGTAGTCGAGTTATTTTCAAAATTACCCTTTTATCTATTAATTGTTAAGACATGCTTGTTCTTTTGAATTATTTTATTTTATTTTCTATTTTTAAAATTAGTTAATTATAAATTTATATATTAATTAAGTATTTCTTCTGTGCACACTGTAATGTCATTTATCATATAAATAATAATATATATTATGAATATTGTGTTTAAAAATATAAAAAATTCATCTTAGGTTTATAGAAAGATAATTTTATCATTTTATAATATAATACTTTATTTTCTCCTACTTTTCTGCTCATCTAAATAAAATAAAATAATTTTCGTTATTTTCTATCCTCTCATTTCCTATTCATTCAAATAACAAAAAGGAAAACACTTTTCTACATATTTTCTTTTCATCCTATTTTCTTTTCTCTCTTTTTTTTTTCTTTACATCCAGACAAAGCATAAATCTTATATTCTAAATTTTAAAAAAATCATAAATTCTATACTCCAGATCCTAAAATTTTATATCCTAAAATCCTAATTTGTTGTTTGGAACACTAAACAAACTAAAACTTAATTTATTTAAAATTTGAATTCATGAATAATTTTATATGTGAATATATTTTTTAAATAACTTAAATTCTAGTTTTTCTGTCATTCCAAAGAGTAAACTCTTAGGATCTATTTGCCAAAAATAATTGACAAGCCAGCTGAAAACTTAAAAGTTAATTAAAAGATGAAAAACTAATTTTTAGCTGAAAGCTGTTAAACTAACTTATTGAATTAGAAGTGTTTAACAAAATTATTGTTAAGTAAGCTAATAAATGAAAATGACATAAAAGAACATACTTATATAATATTTTATATCATTTCTATTTTTTAGACAAAAATATATTTTTAGGTAATATAATTTTAGGTTTTTTAGTTAATTTGAATTCTTATAATTTTTTATTTAAAGATAAAATGTTTTATTAAAAAATTAAAATAAATATTGCAAATAGTGTAATAATTAAAATAAATATTTTCTTACCAAAAGAAAAAAAATTAAAATAAATATTTAAGAGTTCAAAATAATATCATTTCATTATGTTATTCCAAAATAGTGTAATACATATCATTTTTTGTTAATAATTATATTTTATTATGTTATAAAAAAAAATATAAAATAAACCTATCATCCAGCCTCTCATAATAAATTAGCAATATTGTTACAAATCTCCTTCATCTCAGTAAATATCTCCTCTGAATTTTCATTATTTGTGTAACTATCAATAATATCTGAAAGCTCATCGTGAGATATGTAATTTGGATGCCACTCAAGTATAATAAATATTATGTCATCTTGTGAGTTATTGTGGATATAATTATATAATGCAAATACATCCATTATAACATCAATTTGAGCCTCTACATTAAATTGAGGCATTCTGCTGAGTATCTTCCATCTTTTCTTCAACACTCCAAATAATCTTTCAATACAACTTCCTGTCTTTGCTGCCCCAATAACATCCTACCAATTAAAAATACCAGAATAAGAATTACCATCAAATATAATCATTATAATCAAGCCCACATATTGCCTTGAAGAAGAATCTTGACCCACCTTTCCTTAATGAGCAGCAGCAAGAATACAAGCTTTCTGTATTGGTGTTAGTTCCTTGAACCCAAGCTTGCATATTGCTTTCATAAGCAAAGGATGAAGTCTCAACTCACTCCATGCATAAACTTCAGTTTCATCAATGTTATCTTCCTCAAAGTCATCATTCACATTGGTAACTAGGTCTAGAAGCACATACACTAATTAGTGGAATTTGATTTCTAAATATTAAAGTATTAACAGTGTAAACATAATACATCTCAGCAAATCATCAAATGCCTACATACTATGAGCAGAAACAAGGTAAAGGGAATGTAAAATCACCCAATTTATAACAAGAGATAAGACACATGATCCATTTAGATTATAAACAAAATAACTAAAAGCTCAACAGGTATTGCGACAATTTTTCAAGGAAACTACAAAATAACATCAACACATATGTTCAGCAATAAGAAACCAAGAACCTTTAACTTAAACCTCAGTGTAGATTAAAATTCAGCAAACAGATGTTCCTTTAGGATGAGGATCCTTGACCTGGTTCCTACATTCCTTTCTCCTATCCAGTCATTTATTTTTGTTGACAAGATTTCTGTTTTTATTATTATAACTAACATAATCCAGCCACAGAGGAGCATAATCCAGTTGCCATTAGGTACACACATCAAACATATGGAATTAAGTTAATATCAACTAACAACATCCTAACCATGAACAAGCTATCAATCAACTATTTTATCAAAGCTTCGCTCTACCAGAGAAGCACAAACATGCATTCAAATAGATAAACAAATGTGCCAACATAAGTATGAAATAATTTGTAATGAAATAAAATTTAAACAGAAACTAACCAGCAGCTGATTGCTCCACTTTCTGGTTTTCTTTGGTTGCCTTCTTTTTCTTCTTCTTCTTTAAGTTGGACTTCCTATTATCATCCTTAACCACATCATCTTCAAACGTAGCTTCAACCACATCATTAAGACAATCATCAACTCTACCTCTCTTCTGTTTCTT
>JANHAO010027247.1:0-10894 GCA_026873985.1 Saraca asoca | reverse complement strand
TGGGTAGCTAAAGTGGCTTGCTAGAGTTCACTTGTAGCCTAAAGTCTAATTGATTAATTTGAAGAAATTAATATGCCTTCAAATGGTTTGAAGGGCATTCTAGACTTTTGCCAACAGATCAGGAGCCTACTGGATCACACACATAACAAGAAATGATGTGGCCAATGATATAATTAAGTTTTGGACACATTTGATGTCCAAGGACTAAAGTACAATTTAGTGAAATTGCGTTGGGGTCAAAGTCCAAGGTTTTAGAAACCTTGGGCCTATTTTGGGAAAAAGGAAAACTTGTTTCCCTTAACCCAAAATGGCACCGTTTTGCTCACTAAAGGGGAGCCAAAAACGGTGTCGTTTCATGCCTTTCCCTTTGCCCATTTTGACGGCAAAAACACACACACAAGGCAATTCTTCATTGGAAAAAACATTGCTCTTCAGTTTGAGAAACTGAAACAAAAATGGAGGCTTTCAACTTGTGAAGCCGGAACCAAAAATGAGAAGAAGAAGGCCGAAAAGTTCGATCCTTTGGCTCCATCTTGTCCTATCTAAGCACCTCAACAAGCTAGCACTTGGAGAGGAGCTTTTGAGGCCATGAAGAAGATTTTCCTGGTGTGAAGATCCACAGTCTTCTGCTATGCAAGAGCTGGACTAAAGGTTAGTGAGCTCTTCTTTTACTCTAGATTTGATTTAGGTTATTTTGAGACCTCACACCAATGGATCCTTGGGAGGTTTGCTCATCCAAGAGGACGAAATTTTTTTAAAAGTTTTGGCCTCTTCCCCCCTTGTCTTGGCCAAGCAAACCTGCATAAATAACATTTAATTATGCAAGATGCAACACATAATAACATTTATTATACAAGATGCAACACATAATAACATTTATTATGTAAGATGTAATCTATTTTAATTAATTGGGCATCACATTGTTGTTGCTTTAAATAATTTAAATTAATTGTTGATCATAATGGCTCAAATTTAATCACATTAAATTTCATTTGGCATAAAATTATTTTCAGAAATATTTTCTGAAATTTATTTAGGGTAAAATTATATTAATATATCAAATATATTAAAAATTAACCCAATTAAAAAATCTTTTTTTTTCCGGCTGGGGACACGCTGGTCTTTTTGAAAAAGAAGCAGAGGCACGCTGGTCATTTTGGAAAAAGACCAGGGGCATTTACAAAAAAACTGGGTCAAACCCATGTTAAGAAGTCAAACTCCCCTGCACAACCAATTCGGCCACCAAATTCTAGAACTTTTCCAAATTCTGATGAGTTCTTAAACTCCGGCTGCCGGATTCTAGACATTTCCAGATTCTGGCGATGCCACCTAGATTCTGGTGGCCGAATTCCAGATTCTGGTGAATACCCAAAAAGCCAGAAAAGATAATTTTCATTCCAAATTCAAATTTCTAACCCATTAGAAACTCAATTTGAACTAATTGATCAACAAAAACAACAACAATTCTAAAAGCCCTAATTTCACCGAATGTAACATTTACATCAGATGGTCCAATACATCATATGTACTATCTAATCAACATGTATATCACATATACAAGTTACATACACACTCAAATGCCAACATAAGGCTCTGATACCATGAAAGATTTGCTCGATCCCGAAAAATCAAATTTTTAGGGTTTTCAAAAAATGGTCGACCAAATTTACCTGAATCTCGTTGGATTGAATGCTTTAACAACTATTGTTCAAATTTAGAAGTATGACCAACCTTTGGCCTAGCTCAATCACAGTGGAAATGGCTAACCACTTGTCATCGATCTGGTCCAAATGTCCCAATTTCTACTAATAGTCCATGCCGAAAAACTCTCAGCTATGGCCCCCAGCACTTGAGGTTTTGATCCTAATCCACTTGCTAGCAAGAAAGGATGATCAATTCTAGCTTCAAAAGTCAGATAATGGACCACCAGGACCGAAAAACCCTAGCAGAGCTTGGGGCCAAATTTCCCAAATTTTTCCTCTCTACCTTCTACATTCGAAACGCAGCGTAACAAGAGGAATGGGCAAGCACAAATGACGTTGTTTTGCTTCACTAGAAAACTATTTTCCAGCTGCTTGTAATTTCTACAAATTGTAATTCGGCCCTCGTAATTTTCTCAAATTGCATTTTGGTCCCTACAATTTTCACAAATTGTAGTTTGGTCCCTAGATATCAAATATATCCAAATTGTAGCCAAACTCATTTTTCATTTTGCATGTGACCCGGTAGGCCCCTGAAATATTAGTAAAAGTCCAAAATACCCTTCAAACCGTTTGAAGGCATATACAATTAATCCAATTAATTTTAATTAATTTCTCCAAATTAATCACTTGTGGACTTTAAGCTATAAACGAACTCTAGCAAGCCATTATAGCTACCCAAATTTTGATAGGAGTTATCAATGGTGATAAACCTGTCTGTGACTGATCTCAATGCATGATTGAATCCTTTCATTACCTATATCTGAATTAGTCAAAGGTATGGATAAAAGTCAACCTTTATAACTAATCATAGTTTCTCAACCTCGTGAATTATTTGACTTAAATGAATCTGAGCACTTAAATCCAATTTGAGTCTCGATTTAACCTTGTGCAAGGATTTAAATAGTCAAACTAATTCATTGAGTGGGCTCGGATATCACTCCAAAGAGTGGTAATGAATCCTCTCTTGATTAGGCAATATCTAACTGCATTTTCAGAAATACCCAACTCAAGTCTTTATTGTTCCTTATGAATAGAGTCATGTTTGGCTTGGTCAAAGTATAACCTTCCATGCAAAAAATATCCCTTAATCTTAAGTCAAAGGATTAGTCATGTGATCACCATTGGAGATTTACTATTGATGCAACTCTATATAGTATCTCCAAATGGGTCCGACAAGATCACAATTATCAGTTATGTTTCTCCAAACTAACTGAGTCGTGTCCACATGTGTGTTCAGATGTAACTCACTTATATCTCAGCTTATGAGATCATCTGCTCATTCAATGAGAAACACCACATCGTCTAGTCTCCACAGATCTAAAACGCCCAATTATTAGATCTTGACTAGTTTCATTTTGGTGCAAAAGTTATAAGTCATTAATAATCATTCTCACAATCCCATAACCCTTTATAGGATTAATTAAATGAACTTCTCATCATGGACTTCATCTTAATATGCAGTAAACAAGAAATGCAATATAAGATAAACAAACAACATTTACATATTATCAAATCTATACAGAATGTACAATCATAGATATAATAGAGCTTAATCCAATTGGCTCTAGGGCATCTATCTCAGACTAACATTTACTACTAGGGTAATTGATTAATTAGTCTTGGTGTTTTTACATAACAATGCTGTTGGTGAATTGATTGAGGTATTAGGCTTCAATCGATTCGGCAATAAGGGTTAATCGGGCATTAGGCTTGGTTGGCCAATTTAAGGAGAAATGAACAAAAACTAATTAGGTGCTAGGCTTAATTAGATTCTTGGTTAAGTGGTCAAAGAAGGGATGAAATTTTTATGTTAATGATCAGTCACATAATTGATTGCAAGAGTCTCTTGGATTGAAGCTTATCTCCATTAGATTTCTCTTTCTTTTTTATTTTGTTTGCTTATGTTTACACCTTTTTTTTATTTCTAATTAGATAATGACCAACCCCCCATTTTCTATTGTTAATAAATTGAAATTAATCTTCACTCTATAGTTCAACATGGACTCACTACTGCTATGATTAAGGTAGTTTAGTATTATCTTTAATGGTCTTGACAGCCGTCAAATAGCTTTGGATAATGATGGTTATTTATATCATTTTTGCAATGGAAAATTTAATTTGTTTTACAATTCATGTCTGGTTAGTATTTATGTATTGTGTGATGGATTGTACAAAATCAATTTAGATCCTGTTTTTGTGGACTTGATAAATACAGTGATTAGAAAGAAAAGAATCTAGATTAATGAGAAATCCTTAATGTTATGGCACAACATCTAGGACATATTTCTAGTGAAAGGATGTAAAGACTTATAAAAAAAAAGGTGCAACATGATATCAATTTCTCATACTTCGACATGTGTATAGATTGCATTAAGGGAAAACTCCCTACTAGAGCTAGAAAGAGGAAGAAAAGCAAAAAATAAGATACCTTAGAGCTAATTCACACTGACATCCTATTACACATAGTGTTTGGGTGGTTATAAATACTTCATCACTTTATTGATGATTATTCTAAGTTTGGATAGGTGGAGCTGCTCAGTGAAAAATCTAAATCGATAAATGTCTTTAAGTCATTTAAGGCACGACTGAGCTCAAACTGGGAAACAAAATCAAATGTGTCAACTTTGACAAAGGTTATAAGTATTATGACAGGTATGATGAGACTAGGAAAAACTGTAACATCCTAAAATTACCAAACTTTATTTAGAATTAAAATGACTTTTCAAAAAAATTCAAAAAAAAAAGAATTCAAATTTTTTTGAGAATTTTGAAACTATAATTTCGAGTTATGGGATAACCCAGAAATAGTAAAAATTGATTTTTAGAGGTCCTTAGAAGATCAAAAAAGTGATCAAGAATGCTCAAGGAACAAAATGTAGTTTTAAAATTCTATTTCCACAAAACTCTGGAAATTTGAAATAAGGGTTATCGATATTAAATGAGCATAAAATCATAGTCATTATGAAGGGGATTAATTTAACTATTTTGACTTAAAATATCATGATTTTTAGAAATTGACAAGCATGTCAAATTTGAGCTCGAAATGGAAGAAAGGAGAGAAATTATTCAAAAAGGAAATGGTTAACTTGTAAATAGTGAGAAGTTGACTTTTTTCTCAAAATACCCTGCCCTCAGCCGGCTTCCCTTTTCCTTTTCTTTGGCTTCAGCCCAAAGGAAATCATGCAGATTTCACTCATCTTCTTTCAACAAGTCTTCACTTTCTCTCTCTAAACCTTCGCTTTTCCTCTGTTCAAGTGAACTCTTAATCTTCCTTGTTATTTTCTCAGACTTTTACTGCTGAATCCTTTCTTCTTCCTCTTCATTTCAATATTAAAATCATATTGATTCATTGAGTATAACTTGAGCTATGAATTTTTAAAGTTTTATGTCACTATTCATGATACTGTTCAAGCTATAAATTAAACCAAATTTTCTGACGTTTTAAAGCTCAAATTTGTTAGATATAGCTTTATTCATGATATAGGAATCATAATTTAATCATGTATCATTAGTTAATGAGAGAAATCTATGGAAAAAGGATTAAAAACTAATATGCCCTTATCTTTTATTTTAAAGAGAATAGAAGATTTTGGTGAAATAGTTGCAGTTTCTTGTGTTCAAGTTATTGATATGAGTGATACTTACTATTCTTATGAATTATAATGTGATTCTTACTTGAGATATGTTGATTTGTGGTGCAAGTTAGTACAAATGGGTTTGTGATAATATGATGAAACTTAATGATTTAGTGGCTTGTTGGAATGCTAATGAGTATGATAATGAAATAGTTGAGTTTGTATTTGTTTATGCTCCCGAAAACAAGAGATAATAAGATCCTATAGTGTGTCTTTGTGTTAGAAATGGTTTCCCCTATTTTTTTGTTGTTAATATGCAAAATCTACTCGTGCGAGTTGAATCGCAGCATATTGAATTGAACCAGTGATCATGCTCGCAGAAACCTAGTAGTTTTCTTAATCAATTCAAATTGAAATGTTTAACTAGAATTTTATGAGTCAAATCAACTAACCTTGCTCTATTTTTTTATTCTAATTACGATTCTAATTGTACTTGAAATTGGACTTCCTAAAAGTTTTCAAAATTAGGTGAGCAAACTTGCATTTCTAACTACATTTTATTGAGTCAAATTGAACTTTTCACAAATAAGTTTTCTGATTCTAATTGCAATAATGCTCATTTCCCTTAGCAATCCTACTCACAATTCTAATCGCACTTTTAGCAAAAATTCAATTTGTTTAATCCCATTTTCCTTTACTTGAAACTACACTCTTGCCGAAGGATCTGCTTGGTCTTGTATTCTTACTGAGGGAACTACTTAGTTTTGTCTTCTTACTAAGAGATCTACTCAATCTTGTATTCTTACCAATGGATCTGCTTAATCTTGATATATTACAGAGGGGACTGCTCGATTTTTTAGAAAGATCAACTCAGGCTTTCAAATGCTGAGCAACTACTTGATATTTACATACTGAAAGGACTGCTCGATCTTTGAAGTGCCAAGGGATCTACTCAAGTTTAATATGTGCTAAGGGATTTGTTCAATCTTTTATCTTCTTACCGAGGGATCTACTCGGTCTTATATTAGTGACAAAAGGTCTGCACGATTTTGTCTTCTTCTCAAGGGATCTACTCGATCTTATATTATTATTGAAGGATCTGCTTGGTCTTGATATATTACTGAGGGGACTACTCAGGCTTGATATTAAACTTATGGCTCAATCTTTTTTAATTTCCATTGTTTCTCACTATTTTCTTCCTTTCCTTTAATCGACTGAACACGTAGCTCATCCTTCTTAGTCTTTTTTTCTTTCTTTTTAGTTTCCAACTCTTTGGTTTGTGTGAGCTCTCTTTGCTCAGGTTAATCGATCTTGGCCAAGAGAACATAAATAGTGAATAGAGCCAGCTATGCATGACAATGGATTAGTTGAGCACGCTCTAATATTTAAATCAATTAACACTTATGAGAAGTACAAATTAGTGTGTACCATAGTGAATGGTAGCACCTACTTTTTTATGGGTCCCTTATAATTAACTTCCATATGTACTTACTTTTTTATGGGTCATTACAGTTTCTTCACTCCTGTAATAATTTCTAATGAGATTTAAGTCATGAGTGGTACCTGTTATGGTCAAGTACATGATTTCATAGATATATACACTAAAGAATTTACAAGGAGCAATTTTGCTGGGCCTTTGGAAGGCAAATTCTTAATAAAGAGGTTACAAAAGTGATTGTTATGCTAATGAGGTTTGAAGGCTTGAAAGCACCCTTGAATAGCTACAGGCATATAGTCGAAAGAACTTCTAAAACAAGTCAAATATTGCTTGTGTGGTCCTTTAAAAGTCTTGGACTTCATTTTGCAAGTCAAATATTTTAAAGCTCACATAATATTTTGATAAAACATTTTTGCATAATGGGTTCATCCTATAATTAGTTTGAAAAGAGAGCATGGCTAGTATGATTATGCTATGACTAAGGTGTGCAAAGGTATTTTAACTATGAACATTTATAAATTCTCACATTAGAAACTTGTGCAAAACATGCATAACAGAAAACATTTAGTGCAGAAAAAATATGTGCACAAAGGTCCTCCACTCAATTGGAAAACATGAATATGCGATCTCACAAGTACCAGGATCTTGCAAGACACATGCACACAAGTGCAACATTAATGTGTACCATAAATGTAAAATTGGAGTGACTGAATCATATTTATTAAACTACTTGAATACCTGTTTACTTTGTTGTGTAGTGTGCTTCTTAATTTGGCCCATAGCTATTACTTCCCTTTTTTCCACATAAAAGAATACATACACAGAGATTTATGGTGTAAATAAATTGAAAAGGTGTAGAGGGAATACTAATATCATGAAGATGTGGAAAGCGTACACGGCCATTAGAACTCAATTGTTAAAGGCAAGAATTTTCAAATTTTAGAGAGTGCCTTACTCCCTTCTAAACAAAGACTTTGTGTAAGCATAATATGCACGCCAATCTCAAATTCATGCAAAAATGCATATGCATATGGAACAACTCTGTTTAGGAAGCACTGATAATATGATGTCCAAAAGTACAGCCAAACAAATATATTTGATGGGCCTAAATTAAGTGACCATCCATGCATTTACCACCTAGTCAAGTCACTTGAATAGCCAAAGCTCGGTAAATATCATAATCAAGCCCACATGTTGCCTGTAATGGTTTGCAGTATGCAAAGGTACAAGTCTTCAATAGGTTTAAATATTTGGGCCTACTCATCCAAATTTTCCCATTGATAGTATGCTTTTCATGTATACTTAGTGAGCCTAGGTGTCACGGATTGGCAGCTCTCTAGCTGAGACCATGCGGGGCATGTCACCACTTTTGGCCGACATGCTAGCCTAACTCAAAAATTCCCGGAAGCTCAAGCCACACTTGGATAGATATCAGGGCATTGCAGATAATGCACACAAGTCCGAAGGCAACATAAGCCAGTAAATCGAAGCACTAATGCAAATCGAAACAATCGAGCCTCAAGAACATCCCACGTAGGCAGCCTCTGCGGCACAACGGATAAAAATTTAAGGGACAATCGAATTTTATTGATATATGCCTCATTACATAGTTAACAGTATGTAGGGGAGGATTAGGCCAACACACCTCTTAATCCCCACAGACTGAGTGCCAACAAGCCCCGAACGATCACCCGATAGGGCCCTAATGTGCCCCCGACCAGGCACCGACAAGCTGCCGACACTCCCCCCTAAAGAGCTATATGAGCCAAAGGCCTTCTGTCACAAAATGACATACTTTTTTTAAATTGACATAAGGCCTTTTCTCTAGGCTCCAGGTGGAGATTTTGTGCCATAATATACTGACGTAAAGATAAAAATGTGAGGATCACAGCCATGTGCTTTCTGACTCGCACTGGACAAGTGGACCCTGCCAAAATTACAGCCAAAGCCCCAAAATTGGGGAAAAATGAAAAATTAGTACACAAGCCAGATTGCTCCAAAATTTGAGCCACAGGACCCCCTACCATGCTTGATTTTTTCACAAAATTTCGTGTCAAATCGAGCACGTTTGCCCCCTCAAAATCAGTTATAAAGCCGACTTGTGACATTCTCTCCCACTTAAGAAATGTTAATATCGTCATTAACGTCTCAATCTGACACAGCTCCCATGAAGATCTTGAGCCTGCTCTGTTCGGCTATTCCTACGGACTCTTCATGAGGATCTTCAGCCAACTCCTTTAAGTTGCTCCCTTGACCACTCCCAACTTGTCTCTTTGAGCTAACGTCTCTCGAGGACTTCCAAAAGGATGGGACCTTCAATCGGACACAGCTAAGGATAGTCTTCAGTCTGCTACTCATCAGCTCCTCCCTCGACTTCCCTCTAGCTTGTCTCCTTGAATTGGTTCAATCAAAACCACGCTGCCTCTATAGGTAAGAATGAGTTCCCCTATGAACTCAAAAATATTGCTGCCTCTATAAACATCAATGAGTTCATTCTCCAAACCCATGAATGTTGCTACCTCCATAGACTTCGGGGTGAGCTTCCTCCAAAGCTCTAGAACTTTGCTACCTCCGCAGCTCTCAGTTTGGCTATCTCCATAGCCCTCGATTTGCCACCTCTATAGCATGTGCATCTGCTTAGTGTTCGAGACTCTACTACCAGGGTGTCCCACATCTAATGCCCATAACACCGATGTGAGATGCAAGACTAATCCCTCAGTTCCAAGGTTACTTGTGTTGGGTTCGATCATCTTTCCCACTTCGCTATGCCATTCGATCGGATCCTCAAACCCTCTCTTAAGTTAGACCTTCTGGAAACTCGGCCATCACAACTCCCTTTCGGAGTTAGAACACTCTTGTACCGTGGTCCTCACAACCCCTCCTGTGAAGATCAGTGCCATCCAGCACCTCTCATTCGACATCCTCTGATGTCTCCCCACTTGTGCTCGAATAAGGGGTTTGAGCAACGAGCATCCTCCACTCGAGCTCGAGTTTCACTTTGCCTGTGCACCAGCAAACGTGAATCTCATGTTCATTGCCACAAAGTCTATCTTGTGACTAAGTAATGCCAACTTCCTAGCATCTCGAATCTTATGGACAAGTGCTACAATTCACTCTTACATCCACAGATTGTGCACACAGGATCCCTCTGGATCATCTCGTTCCCCTCCGGGTTTACTCCTCCGAGTAAAGTCCATGCCCTCTGGCACGGTTCTCATATGGCCATGCACTGTTGCACGACCAAAGCTTCACCCTCTGGCTCTATTGGTTGTTAACTTGTCCCTCCAGACATGCCCAAACCCTCTGGCAAGATCAAGGCTTCTCCCGGGGCTTCTCCTGCTAGATAGGCCATTAGTTCTCACACTCTCGTGAGTGGTTTACATTCCTCCGAATGCTTATTATGAATGAGCGCATAATCAACGTCCTAACCATGCAGCAAGTCCACTGACTTCTGCACTTGATGCACCAATAATGTTCCCTCAATTGCACGGACCCTCGCTCAAGAGCCGCTTCAATCTCTTGCTGCCCTCATGGCCAAGTCTTTGACAGCATCTCATCACAAATCCGAAAGTCTTTCGCTTTGTTTACAACCCTCATAAGCCTAGACAAGTTGAATCTAACCAATTGTCCATCTTGACATGATGAGAGCTTACTTCCCACCATCTGACTCTTCAACCGATTCACCCTACCAACCATGTCTTCTTGCCTACCTGTTCCCTCTTGCTGACTCCTCTTAAGTGCTTGGCGAGAACTGGGGTGCTTAGCAAGACTAGTGCTTGGGGTGAAGCCAAGTTCGTGTGGCTGCTCGATCTGCTCTCTAGCAACCAAGCTCTGATACCAACTGTCACAGACCGGCAGCTCTCTAGCTGAGATCGTGCGGCGTATGTCACCACTCTTGGCTGACATGCCAGCCTAACTCAAAAATTCCCGGAAGCTCAAGCCACACTTGGATAGATATCGGGGCATTGCGGATAATGCACACAAGTCCGAAGGCAACATAAGCCAGTAAACTGAAGCACTAATGCAAACCGAAACAATCGAGCCTCAGGAACATCCCACGTAGGTAGCCTCTGTGGCATAACGGGCAAAAATTTAAGGGACAATCGAATTTTATTGATATATGCCTCATTACATAGTTAGGAGTGTGTAGGGGAGGATTAGGCCAACACACCCCTTAA
>JANHAO010027246.1:0-10893 GCA_026873985.1 Saraca asoca | reverse complement strand
AATAATTGAATATCCTTTCTCATTTTGAAGTAAATTTGCAAGTCTATTGAAAGCTTGAAATGTATCACTTTTATGTGACAAAAAGGGAGTCCTGGTAAATTTGGAAAAGTCATACATAATTGCAAACACATAGGAGTTGCCCCCATAGCTTTTAACTCTGGATGGTCCTATTAAATCAATATGAATTAATTCAAGAGGTTTTGATGTTGTAAAAATATTTTTGATTTGAAAGAAGACTTCACCTATTTTCCTCTTTGACAAGCATTATAGATTTTGTCTTTGATGAAATGCAACTTAGGCAAACTAGATACCAAATCTTTCTTGGACAATTTTCCAATCAACTCCATATTAATATATCCTGATCTTCTATGCTAGATCTAGGTATCATCACTAAAACTAACTAGGCAGGCAAAATTCAATTTACATTTAGAATTCAAATCAAACAAATAGACATTGTTAACCCTATGCCCTACTAATTTAATTTGATCATTAGCACCATTCACAACAAGACATTTATTTGAGTTAAAGATTACTTTGTTACCTTTATCACAAAATTTACTTATACTCAATAAATTATGTTTTAAGCCATCTACATACAAAACATCATTAATACAACATTATGAAGACTTACCAATTTTACCTATACCTTTAACTCTTCTTTTGGAATTAGCTCTAAAAGTTTCCTTACCGCGTTTCATAGGTGTGAGATAGATAAATTCATTTTTGTTTCTACTCATATGTCTTGAACATCCACGGTCTAGAAACCATAAATTTGTTCCTTGTCTCTTACATCCCTATAAAACAAAGTTCATACAAATATTGGTGGTACCCACTGACTTTTGGGTCCATTAATGTTAGTATACAAAACAAGAAATTTTCTAGGAATCACAGATTTAGGTAACCAGACTAGTTTTTCATTTGGTCTCAACATATAAGTACCATTTTTGAAGGCACAATTCCTGATATGGTGTCCCTTGTGATTATAGTAAAAACAAGTGATTTTAGTAGGATTCCATCTATATGTTAGCTACCTAAATCCTAGACCAGCTCTATTGTAAAATGTTTTTTGATTTTTGAAAACATATTCCAACTTTTGATTATTGTTAGAAAATTTCTATAATTTCTTAGTTAAAAAGTCAACTTTAGATTTGTATTGACAACATTCTCATAGCTTTTTCCAATTTTAGCAGTCAATTGGTTGTTTTCTTTTCCTAAAAATTTAACCTTTTCACTTAAAACTTTATGCTGATTTTTAGCTACAACCAATTGTTTTTTGGTTTTTACCAATGAATTATACAACTTAACATAGATATCATCAAGGTTTTCAACATCATTATCATCCCTAAAATCATTTTCAGATTCACTACAGGAATCATCACAATCAGAAAGTGTAAAAAAGGGATTCTTTTTGAGTACCTCATGATCATCATCGCATTTTGCCATGAGACATAGTAGTATATCATCTTCTGATTCATCTTCCTAGACTATTTTAGGTTCTTCATTGTCCCATATAGCAAAGTTGGATTTCTTGGATGCATGCTTTTTCTTCTTTCTCTCATTTTCTAGCTGTTTCTTCAAATAGAGTAGGCAGTCTGGCTTGATATGCCCAGGTTTCTTACATTCAAAGCAAGTAGGAACGATGTTGACTGAACTTCCTTACTCATTCTTCCCAGTGTTCTTTCTTTGTGCTATAGTTTTTCTCCTTTCTTTGCTTTTCTTATATTTCAAAATTCTCTGCAACTTCTTGCTTAGCAAAGCCACATCTTCCTTATTCAGTGTGTCTGCACCTATTTCTGAATCTCTTTCAACTGACTCAGCAACCTTGAGTGCAAGTGTCTTTTTCTTTTTATTGTCTCCATTATTTTTGTACCTTTTTAGTTCAAGTTCATGCTCTTCTAAATTTCCAAATAGCTCCTGAACCACAAGGATGGCCATCTTCAACGATTCTTTGATGGCAGTTACCTTTGGTTGCCATACTTCAATCAGGGATCCCAAAATGTTATGTACCAAGTCTGCATTCACAAATTTTCTTCCAAACAAAGTTAAATGGTTAGTGAGAGCAGTGAATCTTTGAATTAAATCTTTAATAGACTCACCCTCTTCCATTTTAAACATTTCATACTGAGACACTAGTACAAGCACCTTTGAAACTTTTACCTGTGAAGTTCCACCATGTCCAATTTCAAAAGTGTCCCAAATTTGCTTAGTAGCGGAGCAATTTGAGATTCGTTCATATTCATTTGGTGAAAAAGAGTTTGAAATAATCCACTTTACCTTTGCAGCCAGTAGATGTTTCTTTCTTTAATTTTCAGTCCCGACAGATTTATGCTTAAGCTCAACTTCACCATTAATTAAGGTTTTACTAGGTTCATATCCCTCTACTACCAATTCCCACATATCCACATCTATGGCTTCAATATCATCTCTGCTTCCAATAGGTATAATGTTTCCCATTGAAACTAGGAGGTTTGTGCATGAGTGGACACTCAGGTAATAAGAAAAAGTTAGAATCCATATTTTGAAAAAGATACAGGTATATCCAGAGCCAAAGCTCTGATACCAACTGATGGACCCAGTAAATTAAGATTGTGAAAATAAATAGATCTTGCACTTTTCTCATTAGGGAATTGCATACGCTAGTATAAAAAATGAATGGTTCTTTTGATGAGATATGTAGAAAATTGATAACGAGTTAATGCGAAGGTGAAAAAGTTTAAAGATTAACAATAAGAGCAGTGAAGATGTAAATAGGAGAAGAAAATTAAAGACACAAGTTTTTAAAATGGTTTAACTTGATTTGATATCGTAATTCAAGTCTACTCCACTTGATGTTTCTTAACTGAAAAACCTCTTAAATTAAACACAAAAACTATCAGGATTGACAGGCTCCTGAAATGCCAATCTTTATGACAAAACACACAAAAAATTAACAAGTTTCTTGTTGTTATATGTCAAAATTGGTTCAGTCCAAAAGAGCTCGCGAGAAGCCCGAGAGCAACGAGAAGACCAGCTCGAAGCATGGCTAGAATCACTCTGCCGTCAGGTCGCGTTGTGGAGCAACCTCATCAGGCTGAGCTCGTGCGCGAAGAGGCGAGCTTAGACACCCCATTCCAAGAATAGGAGAATGACCTTGCTGATAAAGTGTACCAGAAAACTAAAGGGTCGATGAAGACCAGATTAGCCTGTATATATTGTCTTATACATTAAATGTTGGTGTAATAGATTTATGACATACGTAATTACTATTGTAACCCTTTCCTCCTCCATAAATATGAGGAAGGAGCCCTTTTGCAGGAGGGGGAGGTCAGAGTATATCGAAACTCTACCAAAACAGAGATTAAACATTGTAACATTGTAAAAATAGTATCTCAATAACACGCTACCATGGACGTAGGGCCCGGTGATATCCAGATTTGGCTAAACCACGTTAAACCTTGTGTTTTCCTTCTATCCTTCCCTCCTTCTTTGCATTCTTCTCATTTTTATTGTGCTTGAACCAGATAAAGGTCAGAGATCCTGGAGAATCCCCCCATTGGCCGGATTTTGGATCATTGCCAAAATTTAACTTCAACATTTTGGTGCTGTCTATGGGGATCTCACCTGTTCTAGTTCGTTTCCTACTGCAATGGTCAAGGGAAAAGCCACTAAAGCTTCAAACGTGTAGCCCCATCCTCTGGATGGCCATGTCTCAACAACAAACTCATCTACTGCTCCTGTCATTAGGGAAACTACTGGTATCCCTCCAGCCAGTTTAGTATAACCAGTCCCTGCTGCCAATGGTGTAGACAGAGCACAGGCCTGGCTCTAGCGTCAAGAGAGACTCGAATGTATGACGGAAGAATTGACTAGGGCTGTCATGTTCTTAGCACAAGGTATGCAGAGATGAACCAAAACCTCAACACTCATGAATATTTTCCAGCAGCAGCAAACTCAGCACCTGGACGACCCAAACCAAGGTAATATTCTAGTTCGTCACTCACAAGACCAAACCTCAGGTTGCGACTCATATGATGACAAGGAGCAAAGGATCCAGCGATCATCCAACCAACATTCTGGGGGATGAGACCCATCTGTTGTTCAGCTATTTCAAAAAATAACTCAGTTAGAGGAACGCCTCTGAGCCCCAAGTGATCGAGTTCACTATGACGAGTGAACACCACTCTCAGAAGAGACCGAGGCTCGAACTCTCCCTCTCAAGTTCAAGGTCCTTGCAATCCCATTGTATAATGGGGATTCTGACCCTTATGATCATCTAGACACATTCAATGTTCAGATGGACTTGCAAATAGTGAACCCATTAGTTAAGTGTCAAGTATTTTCGGCCACATTGGGAGGTGTACCTCGAACTTAATTTAGAAGCCTCCCAGCTCGCTCAATTGGCAGTTAGGAAGACTGTCAATAGAAGTTCATTAGCCATTATCGAGCACTAAAGAAACAACTTGCACCCTCTTGTCACCTCGCTATGGTTTTTCAGCATAAGCACTAGTCGTTGAATGAATATACGCTAGATTCAGGCTCGAAGCAAATTCGGTAGAGAATCCATCTAAAGAAACCATGCTAGCCACCATCTTCGCAGGACTTTGCAAGGATGGAAAATTGTACAAGAATCTATATAAGTTCCCAGTCAAGGACCTCACCAATTTCTATGACCGAGCTGCTAAGCAGATCAAATGGGAAGAGACCTTTGGCTTAGAAACGTTTGACAGGAAAGATGAGAAATCTGATTCCTCTTGTGGCAAAAGGAGGAATGATGTGGATCAAGGTGATCACTCTGTCGAGCAGACAGAAAAGAAATCTAGAAGGTCTGAGGGTAAATGACCTCAACATCAGGACCGTTACGAGCAGTACAGTATCCTTTTTGACTCCCAAGATAGGATTTTCATGACAGAAAGGGGCAAGGAAGACTTTGGAGCACCTTTCCCTCTAGGATTCCTTTTAGACGGACAAACCATGAAGAATTTTGTGCCTATCACAACAAGGCCAGTCATGAAACCTTAAATTGTCGGGCTCTCAGGGAGGCAATTGAGGACCTGATCAGAAGGGGATGCCTAAGGGAGTATGTGGTGCAACCCATAAGGCAGCAACCTCAGCCTTCTCAATGCGACACCGGTCGGGAATCGAGGGGCTCAATCCGAGTTATATATTGACACCATATTTCAAAATCTTGGAGCTAATGTAAATGTGATTGCTTTGTTATGTAGAAGGCTACTTATCAATTGCCTTAATGTCAATTACTCTCTTCTTTTCCTGCCTTTAAGCATTTGTAGTATTCATAGCTCTCATGTGGCCAATTTTCTTAAACTTCGTGAAGAATTTTCATGCCAGTTGTGACCTCTAGTTTGGTTGAGGCCCCGCGAGGCTCATTCTGAAGAAGAATTGATTAACACTTAACCAGCATAGTTGCAGGCTCGCGAGGAGTGGAGATGCTCAAAACAAACTCACTTAATCAGCATAGCTACGGGCTCGCTAAGGCATGGAGATGCTCAAAACAAACTCACCTAACTAGTGTAGCTGTAGGCTCACTGAGGCATGGAGACGCTCAAAACAAACTCACCTAACCAGCATAGCTGCAGGCTCGTTGAGGTGTTCAGACGCTTAAAACAAACACACTTAACCAGTGTAATTGTGGGATCATTGAGGCCTGGAGACGCTCAAAACAAACTTACTTAATCAGTTGAGCTGTGGGCTCGCTGAGGAGTGGAGACTCTCACTGAGGCGTGGAGACACTCAAAACAAACTCACTTAACCAGTCAAGTTGCGGGCTCACTGAGCTGTGGAGACGCTCAAAACAAACTCACTTCACCAGTGTAGTTACGTGCTCACTGAGGTGTGGAGGCACTAAAAAAAAGCACTCATTGTTGCCAGCACAGCTTCATGCCCCCTAAGGCGTAAGGAATTGACAAACTTACTTGTTGCCCAAGGCAAGGGAACCATTCACTTCACAGCTTTCGTGTGAACCTATTCATTTGGCCATGAGATCAACCCTAGATTGCTCACCTCTTAATTTCACAACTCTCATGCGAACTTGTTTATCTGGCCAAAGGATCGACCTAAGCAGGGAAGCACTCACCCTCATGACTTATTCACGACTAAGTGTACACAACTCTCTTACATTATTTTCTGGTCATATGTGAAAATTATTTGTGTAATATTTATACGAGAGATAAGAGCAACAAGCAAGGGTTATAGAAAAGAAATTTTATTCATAAAAAGACCTCAACAAGGCAGATGTACATCAGAAAGCTTTGCATGTAAGCTAATCTAAATGCAAAAGGGAAAATCAATGACTAGGAAGAGAGACCAGCCGTGAAGGGCTATACTCTGGCTAACCGAAACCCGTGCGCCACCAAGATCTTCAAATTTCCCTTCCAATGCATAATCAGTGGCGGCACAATGGCTCTTTATTTTTTTTAGCCTCCATCTCCCCTTCTGATTCATGGAGGAAGCGCATTAGGAAGCGCTAGGAGCTTGGATGGCTGCATAGTTGCTTCTTGGCGGAGCCGAGAGGTCATAGTTTGGGATCCTTTTGAGATCCTTCCACATTTCTAGGGAAGATAAGTCTTCCGAGCTACCTATGCAGTAGACCATACACGCCTCTGAGGGAGGCCAGAATGTCGAGAATGGTGGAGATTTATCAGGAAACTCCATAGTTTGCTCAAAGTGCAGAATCAGAGGGGATTGTCTCTCCTTTATATAGAGCCAAGGCTGTCTCTACCGAAGGATCTGGAACCATTCCCCTAATCATCGCCATTAATAAGCCTCAGAAAAGGCCAAGTTGACTCAGCAATAACTACTGGACATGTGCTGCTAGAAACATGGTTTGGAATAGATGAATCAACAGTCTCGAGGAAAGACTTTGACTAACCTGGAATCGAAGAATTTCAACTCCCAGCCCGTTCAGCGAGCTGAGAGTTGGGGGGTTTATCTTATATGTGAAAATTGGTTTGGTCCAAAAGAGCTCGCGAGAAGCCTGAGAGCGACAAGAGGACCAGCTTGAAACATGCTCAGAATCACTCTGTTGTCAGGTCACATTGTGGAGCAACCTCATCAGGCCGAGCTCATGCGTGAAGAGACGAGCTCGAGCACCCCATTCCAAGAACGGAAGAACGACCTGGCTGATAAAGCATACCCAATGAACTAAAGGCTCGATGAAGACCATATCACACCTTCCCCCAATAGACAAATGGGGCCCCACCTGCAAAAGACAGTCTACAGTAGCCAAAAGGGGAGATTCAGTCTATATATATTATCTTGTACATTAAATGTTGATGTAATAGATTTATTACATACATAATTACTATTGTAACCCTCTCCTCCTCTATAAATACGAGGAAGGATCCCCTCTGTAGGAGGGGGAGGTTGGACTATATCAAAACTCTACCAAAATAGAGATTAAATATTGTAACATTGTAAAAATATTGTCTCAATAACATGCTACCATAGACATAGGGTCTGGTGATATCCAAATTTGGCTGAACCACATTAAACCTTGTGTTTTCCTTCTGTCCTTCCTTCCTTCTTTTCCATTCTTGTCATTTCTACTGTGCTTGAATCAGATAAAGGTCAGAGATCCCAAAGAATCCCCCTGTTGGCCAGATTATAGATCGTTGCCAAAATCTGACGTAAACACTTGCTCACCTAGAAGAATTAACACAGGCTCTTCTAAACCAATAAGGATTTCTAACACCTAGAAATCCCAAATAAATGAAATAGAATAAGAAACAAATTGAAAATTACAATACTAGAGTTTGAGATGAATATCTCAAACAAACCATAATAATCTTAATCCAATCAGGTTGAAGAAATCTCAGAGAAATGATGAAGTAGAGAGAAAATTGTATTAAGCTCTTTCTCAATTGTCTTCATATTGAATTGTGAACAAAAATTATATGAAAATGTTTATATATGAAAGGTAGTTAGGCTTCAATATCTGTTATAATAGCCTATAACAGGATAATTGAATTTCAGTTGTCGAATCAAAGTAGCATCGATTATAGTACGTTATTCACTAACTCATCGATGTGTAATCAAAGTAAATTCTATTACTCACAACCTTCACATTGATTACCACATCAAAGTGGCCATATTTTCTAACCTTTGGCAAAAACTATTTTCTTCATGCATTGGTGTGGTGTCGATTTCCATATGAAGTTTTTCATATGTTCTTCAATGCATCAATGTCACATGAATTCAAGGTGTAAAAAACTATTTTATAAAAGGTTGTTTTCTTCAAAGAATTCCTCTTCTTTATTGTTTAGTTAGAAGCATTTTGATCAAACATCATCTGAGCTTATTTACAAAAGATCCTGCTAAAGAAATAAATCCTAAAAACTTATCTTGGTTCTCTTGAATCTTGAATCAAATATCAACTATCTTTTGAACCTGTAAATCAACAAATCAAAAATACTAAAATATATTGTTAGATAAAATTGTTTTTCAACATTAAAACCAAGGAAAATATGTAGCTTAGAATAGTGTAGGCTAACAAAGATGAATCAGAAGAAGATGCCTTATTATGTCTCATGGCCAAACACAATGATGATCTTGAGGTACTGAACAAAAATCCTTTCCTTACAATTTTTTTATTATGATGAATTTGGTAATGGATCTGAAAAAGACTTTAGTCAAGATAGTGATGATGAGGATTTGGATGATCTCTGTGTTAAGCTGTATGATTCTTTAGTAGAAACGAAAAGATAATTGATTGCTACTAAAAATGAGTAGAAAATTTTGAATGAAAATGTTAAGTTTTTAGAAAAAGAGAATGATCAATTAACTACCTTAGTTGAAAAAGGCTGTGAACAATGCTGTCAATACAAACCCTATCTCTTTTACTCTCACACACTAGATTAATCACCAGTCCCTATGGAATGACTTGGACTCATCCTACTTCATGTTAGGGTAGTTTAGATTCTTATTTTTGTTAGTTTCGACACTTGTCAAATTTTGGTGCCATTGCTAGGGATTGGCTTGATTAATTCTTGTGTTTTAAGTAGACTATAGAATTTAGTGTTAGTCTAGATTACTCTAGCTACATATTTTCCTTGGTTTTAATGTTGAAAAGAACAATTTTATCCAACATTATGTCTAGATTACTATAGAATTTAATGTTAGTCTAGATTACTCTAGCTACATAGAATTTAGTGTTTTAGGATTCATGATATTTCAATAGTATCTTTCATAAATGAGTTCAAATGATATTTGATCCAAATACATTAACTAAACAATGAGGTGGTCTTTAAACCACTTGAAGAAAATTATAAAACTTTTTTTTACTTCTTGAGTCAATTTGCACATCGTTGTATTGAAGAACTTATGAAAAACTCATACTAAAATGAAGTTGAAATCGATTTATGAAATACAAGTTTGAAAAATTGTTCTACCGAAGGTTGGGAAAATAATCTACTTCAATGCAGTAATCAATTACAGTTATACTTATAACAGATTACACTTCGATTACTAGATCGATTAGTTAATTGTAACAGTCTTGAATCGATACTATAATCGGTGCAATAACTTAAAATCAATTATTTTGTTATAGATGGTTACAGTAGTTAGAGCAGCCCAACTACCTTCTCTATTTAAACAATTTTTCATGGTTTTTCTTCACATTCAAGTGTAAAAACTTCTAATAAGAGGAGCTAAACATGTTTTCTCTCTACCTCATCAAATTCTAAGATTGAATCAAGCTTTTGGTTCAAAAATCAATTGAGTTCATCTTACTTTGCTTGAGATTTTCATCTGAAACCAATGCCATTGTATTTTTTACCCCTTACTTATTTCTATTTCTTTATTTGAGATTTCTAGGTATTTAGAAATATGTATAGGTTTAGAAGAGCCTGTTCTAATTCTTCTAGGCCAGTAAGAAGCTTATGTAATTTCTTGTGTTTGATGTAAACTAGCATTTCAGAAGCTTGGTAAATCATAATAGTGTTAACTTTTTTTGATTAAAGAGGTCTTTCTATTGGATTTCGATGTAACAAGCACAGTGGAAAATTAAAATTTTTCAAATTCACCCAGGATCCATACACAAAACATAAATTAGTTGGTTAAGATCATACCTTATGATGTTGCGATTTGATACATAAATCACCAATATAGATTGACGAATATGCATCCCTATGGTATCCACACACAAGAACGGTAAAACTCTAATCACCACTTTTGTGTTGTTGAATGGAATAACCTCTCTCACTACCTCTCTACTAGGAGATGCCTATCTCTCTATTTTTCTGAGAGCTCTTAATCATTTTCTCAAAAACCCTTTTGTATATCTACATATATATTTTATTACTCGCTAAGAGTTATAATTATAGCTCCAGGGTTTAAGTTATTCACTTAGTCTAACTAATGTCAATAATTAAGCCCAATGTAATATAACTAAAATAAAGCCCAAGAGAAATATAGTATTACTTTAATGTTAAATGATATTGCATTGTAATATAATATTTAAATAATACTACATTATAATATAATAGTATAATATAATCCAACATTATATCATATTATATTATATTATATTGGGCTATATTCTAAGGATCTCTTAATCTAATTAAGAATCCTAATGATATTACATCAATTCCAATTTTACCTTACTCTTTGTGTGTGACCCTGTAGGTTCTTATTACGTTATCAATGTTACAAAAGTTAATCTAATTTTAGTATCATAGATAGTGAGTAGTATTTAGCAATACATCACTACCACCCAAGTAAAAAGAGTGTCTGTGATTCGACATACCTAAATAGTAACCAATATTCCATGTATCTTAGTCCCTTTTATTCAAATATCCATATTGAACTCGAGGCAAGGAATGTGTCATCCTCTTAATAATTCAATCTATGTTTCTTGATCCCTGAGTGACTAATTAAAAATAAATGAATCAATATCACATA
>JANHAO010027245.1:0-10890 GCA_026873985.1 Saraca asoca | reverse complement strand
TCAAACACTCAATATAGGTCTAAGTCCCATTTTTGCTACATGATCCTTAAACACTGTAGGTGGTATGCCTTTCGTCAAAGGATCGGTGATCATCAACTCAGTGCTATTGTGCTCAATGAAAACTTTATTCTCCTTGACACGTTCCCGAATGGCTAAGTACTTAATGTCGATATGTTTGCTTCGACTTTCACTTTTATTATTCTTGGCCAGAAAAACAGTAGCTAAGTTGTCATAATACATCCTCAATAGCCTAGAGATAGAATCCACAATTCTAAGCACAGATATAAAGCCCTTCAGCCATACACCATGCAATATTGCCTCAAAACAAGATACAAACTCAGCCTCTGTGGTAGAAGTAGTAGTCAAAGTCTGCTTTGCTCTCCTCCAGGACACGACTTTCCCAACTGTTATAGGTAAAAAATTGGTCTTGCCCCAGCAGGCCAAAAGCTTGAGAGAAACTAAGTCCAAAGGATGTTCAGCTCACTAAGGACAAGTGTGAGAGGTCTCGGCTTGCGAGTTTGGTAAATTGTCCCAGCTCGCACAAAGATCGAGGTTGCCTCCCGACCTCAGGCTCATCTTCGCTGCTCGAAGAACAACAGTAACCTCCTACCAAGAATCTCAGCTCGTGAAGGACGAGCATCCCGCGAGGCCAAGAGCTCCACGAGAAAGAGTCCTAGACAGGCCTATGTTAGGCCCACATTTTAGCCAACCAAAGGGGCCCACCCCATAGAAAGTAGTATGCAGCAGCCAGATTGCAGGAGTTTTTCTGTCTTCTACATTAATTTCTTGATGTAACAAAATTGTAGTTTGTAATCATTACATGTAACCTTCTTTCTTCTATAAAAGGGGGAGGAAAATTCTTAGAAGGGAGAGGCTGAAGAAGATTAGCCAATACTCTGTAAAATTTTCCAGAGATCAATAAAAAAACTACCACGGACGTAGGGTCTGGTGCCATTTGGATTTAGTCGAACCACGTTAAAACATTGTGCTCCCTTGTTTCTTTTCCTCTCCATCTCTTTTATCGTCTTCCTTCCTTCATATTACATAGACCAAAAAGTAGCTTGGGGTTTAAGAACTATATTCGTTGGCTGGAATGCGATAGAATCGAATTCTATTATCAATATTTTGGTGCTAGAGGAAGGGCCCATTTGTTTTCTGAATCACCTTTCCAACCTGATATGATGGTGAGAGGGAGAACTATCAGGAGTACTAATACTCTGATTATTCAGCTGGCAGACATTTCCATTGCCAAAGCTTATCCTCAACCTGCTGTTGTCCCTAAAACTAAAGCAGCGCCAACACCTCATCGGCCACCACCGGTGCTTGAAGACATGGTAAGGGAGTTGGCTGAAACTGTTAAGGCGCTAACACAAGCACAAGCCCAAGATGCACAAAGGCAAGAAGAAATTGTAGTGTAACTCTAGCAACTGCGTGAGGAAGCTCAGAAAGAAACTCGTGGTGACCATTACAATCAGCAATCTGGGGGCTCGCAATGAGCTGAGAGCTTTAGCCTCCAATCCGAAGCTCAGGATCCAATAACGAGGTAAATCCTCTAAAGGCTTAAACAACTAGAGGACCACCCCTAATCCCATGACAATCAACCTCATCGAGGGGAGAGCTCATCGTTTTCTATGGATATTGAAATGCAGCCCCTTCCACAGAAGCTTAAAGTGTCCACAATCCCGCTGTATGACAAAAATAGTGATCCGTGCGACCACTTGAACACATTCAATGTCCAAATGGACCTTCAAACTACTGACTCTTTGGTTAAATGCCATGTTTTCCAGGCCACATTAGGAGGGATACCTCGGGCATAGCTCAGAAGCCTCCCAACTTGCAGTGTCAATAGCTGGGAAGAGTGTCAAAGAAAATTTGTTGACCAATACTGGGTGTTGAAGAGACAGCTCGCACCTCCCTGTCATCTTGCAATGATCTTTCAATGCAAGGGTGAATCACTGAAAGACTATATAGCCAGGCTCAGGCATGAAGCCAACACCATAGAAAATCCTTCAAAGGAGGGCATCCTAACAGCAATCTCGACGGAACTTCGCAAGGATGGAAAGCTGTACAAAAGCCTTTACAAGTCCCCAGTTCGAGACCTAACTGAATTCTATGAGTGAGCTACCAAGCAATTCAGATAGGAGGAAACCTTTGGTACGGAGGAGACCAAGTATAAGGGCGAAGTGGCAAGCACTCCTCAAGGCAAAAAGAGGAGTGAAGAGAACCTAAACAACGGTCCTGGCAATCAACCCGCGAAGAAGGGAAGGACCGAGTGACCCCAGCCTCGTGGTCACTTCGAAAGCTATAGTGTTCTGTCTGATGCTCAGGACAAGATCTTTGTGGCAGAAAAGGGGAAAGAAGATTTTGGAAAGCCCAAGCCAATAAAAGCCCTTAGCAAGTTCAGAGATTTTAGTAGATTTTGTGCTTACCACAATGAGGTCGAGCACGCCACCTCAGAATGTTGGACACTTAAAGATGCCATTAAAGACCTAATCAGAAGAGGTCACTTACAGGACTATATGGTAAGGCCATTAGAGCAACGAGCTAACAGACTCAGTGGGTCACTGATCGAGAGCTAGAGCCTTCCATCAGAATCATATTCTGATCCTGTAATATTCTGAGATTAATGATAGAATTATGAACTTCTGTTGACTAATGATCCCTAGTGAAATGTTATGTAAAAAGAAAACTATTCTTCATAGATCTGATTTTATTTAGCTAATTGGTTGAAGCACGAAAGTGTCATTTGAATAGTGACGAGCTATCATCTCGCTACCAAACAAGAGAAAAACAAATATGAAGGTGAGATGATGCAAAGCCTAACTCGCGATCGAAAAACATATTTGAGGGTGAGACGGTGCAAAGCCTACCTCACGATTGAAAAACACATATGAGGGTGAGATGGAGCAAAGCCTACCTCGCGATCAAAAAACCCATGCGAGGGTGAGACGGCAAAAAGCCTACCTCGCGATTGAAAAACACATCCAAGGGTGAGATGACACAAAGCCTACCTCGCGATCAAAAAATACATTCGAGGGTGAGACGGCACAAAGTCTACCTCGTGATTGAAAAACACATCTAAGGGTGAGACAGTGCAAAGCCTATCTCATGATCAAAAAACACATCTAAGGGTGAGATGACGCAAAGCCTACCTCACGAATGAAAAATACATCCAAGGGTGAGAAAGCGCAAAGCCTACCTCATGATCAAAAAACAAATTTGAGGGTTGAGACAACACGAAGCCCACCCCATCAACACATACGAAATAGACAAAATTACTATCAAACACTAAAAAATTTGGCAAAAAGCTATGAGCTTGCCTAGGCACAGAAACGCCCAAAATGAATTCGTTGCAGCTCTTATACAAGTAAGCCTCCATAGCTATCATGCGGTCAAACACTCACAGCTCGCATGTGACTTCCAACCAAGCACAGCTCGCATGTGTCCTGACTACTGCTCGTTACAAAATAGGGCAATCAAATAACAAGATCAACTACAAGCTACAAATATGGTCGATTGTTCAGAAAAAGCATTTCATTGATTCATAGAAATATACATCCAACAATGTATAAAGAATTTGGTACAACATCCAAGGAGCTATACAAAAAAGCTCATACAAAATGCCTCACTCAATGAGGTAAAATTACATCAGAGGAGGGAAATATAGAAACAAAAGCTAAAAAAGCCTGAGGCTGAAGATGAAAACAAAAAGCTAGCTACCACCAACAGGGATATCCCTTTTAAGCCGGTAGTTCCTCTTAGACCAGACCCCGTATAATTCAAAAAGACACCAGGAGTCTGGCTAGTAGGGCTTAAGATCACAGCAAAGCCATGCAGAAATAATCCAAAATCTACACAAGACTTCCCTTGTGGCTAGCATAAAAAGCTATGCACAGGAGCCATGTGCAGAAGGCTATCCACGCCTTAAAGCCCCATGCAAAAGGCCATACATGCCTCACGCCTTAGCACTTCTCTAAAAGTCGAACTAGCAAAGATATTCAGGGACTTAGCTGATATTTCCATTTGATCACGAAGAAGCAAGAAGAGCTTTTCAAACTTCATAAACTAATCTGGGTTCAATGAATAACCCAATGGATAAAAGACCATGCTTGATTGAACGGTCCAAAGAAAATCGAATTGTCACGCCAATGACTAAAAGGCAAGGTTAGAAAAAGAAGTATAGCCAAAAATAGATGAAGATAAAGATTGAAAACCTAAAATGACAACACAGCAGAACAAAGTACATTGAATGAAACAACAAAAGTTACAACTCCCAGTCCACGAAGCAAACTAAAAATTGGGGGGCTTATGTTATAGGTAAAAAATTGGTCTCACCCAAGTAGGCCAAAAGCTCAAGAGAAACTAAGTCCGAAGGACATTCAGATCATTAAAGACAAGTGCATGAGGTCTCAGCTCATGAGTTTGGTAAATTGTCTCAGCTCATCGAGTCCCATCTTGCCAAGTCTCCACTCACACAAAGAACGAGCTCGCCTCCCGACCTCGAGCTCATCCTTGTTGCTTGAAAAACAACAGCAACCTCCCATCAAGAATCTTGTCTTGTGAAGGATGAGCATCCCCCAAGGTCGAGAGCTCCTTGAGAAGGAGTCCTAAATAGGCCTGCATCAGGCCCACATTATAGCCGATCAAAGGGGCCCACCCCGCAGAAAGTAGCCTGTAGCAATCGAATTGCAGGAGTTCTTCTATCTTTTATATTTATTTCTTGATGTAATAGAACTGTAACTTGTAATCATTACATGTAACCTTCCTTCCTCGATAACAGAGAGAGGAAAATTCTTGTAAGGGAGAGGCTAAAGAAGATTAGCCAATACTCTGTAAAATTTTCTAGAGGTCAATAAAAAACTACTGTAGACGTAGGATTTGATGCCATTTGGATTTAGTCAAATCACGTTAAAACATTGTGTTCCCTTATTTCTCTTCCTCTCCATCTCTTTTATCGTCTTCCCTTCTTCATATTACATAGACCAAAAAGTAGTTTGGGGTTCAAGAACTGTATTCGTTGGCTGGAATTCAGCAAAACTGGATTCCATCGTCCATAGTAGAAGTAGCAATCAAAGTCTGCTTTGCACTCCTCCAGGACACGATTTTGCCAGCAAACATAAAAATGTAACCTAATGTTAATTTTCTTGAATCAACGCAACCGACTAAATCCAAATCTGAGTAGCCAACTACCTCAAGGTTCTTAGTTCATTTATACATCAGCATGTAATCTTTGGTACCCTTAAGGCACCTCATCACTTTCTTTGTAGCTCTCCAATGATCTATACCTAGATTGCTTCGAAATCTACCTAACATTCCAACTATGAAAATAATATCAGGTCTTGTGCAAACCTGAGCATACATAAGGCTTTCGACAGCAGAAGCATATGGAATGTTACACATCTGTTCCCTTTCAAGGTCGTTCTTCGGGCATTGATTCAAATTGGACCTATCACCCTTCACAATAGGTGCTACACTTAGTGAATAGTCTTTCATCTAAAACCTTTCTAAATCTTTATTGATGCAGGTCTCTTGTGATAAACATAAAACATATTGAGTTCTGTCCCTATGGATCTTAATGCCAATGATATAAGATGCCTCACCCATATGCTTCATATCAAAATTCTTAGAAAGAAACTGTTTTACCTCATATAGCAACCCAATATCATTGAGCCATATATTATAATCAAATTCTTGTAGGTACACTGCATAATCACTAGGGATTGCTGACCTCTTTATCCTAGTTGACCTCCTTAATGTTGGCTCAACATTCTCTTGGGGAGTATGTAATACCTCAAAAAAAAGTTACTGAGGGACTAAATTGAAAAGTCTTAAATTTTGTTAGGGCTAGATTATAATTTCTAGAATGACCTATTTGAAGTCAGTGGAAAGTTTTGAGGTTAAATTGTAATTTTTCCTATTTGGTCGTACATATAAATTTTTCCAGCTAAAATATTTCTCTCGGCCTCCCCATTTTTCCTAAAGCTTCCTTACGTTGTCTTCTTCCTCACCTATCTCCGACCGACTTCCTTTCTCTAACAAGCTTCTTCCTTAGTCAACGTTGTTGTTATTGGTCATCCTTCTCTGGGGTCTCCTCTTTCCCCGACGTCCATCTCCAGCCTGAAGCCCAGTGTAGCCATTGTGTTCTTCAGCATCCAGTGATCTTCTCCTTCAAGCCATCTCCGTTCGATGATCTTAGACCACCGACCAGTGTCTTTCCTTCCTTCTTTGGCATTTTTCTCGATGGCTGGTTGTTCTTCCAACCTGAAATCAAAGCTTCTCAGTTCAGCTGCTCTATTTTTTGGTGAGTTTCCTCGACTTCAGTCCAACTTTTTTCGGTGCCTTTCTCTACTTCTTCCTTTCTCCAGTCAGCTCTCTTGCATCGGTTTAGCTCATGGTGGCGATAGTAGTAGTAGTTTCCTTTCCCTTGTTCTAGCTAGTTTAGCCAGCACCGTGAATCAGCCTACTGACATTGATCCAACCGGCGATGACTCTCCACCTGCACTTTGGACGGTGGTGAGTAATCTTAAAACAAAAGATTTATTCTATAGCAATCTTACAGCTAGTTTCCAAGAAATTGTCATGAAGCCCTTACTGTACTAATTGAAACAAAAATTTAATTTTTCTTGTTGTTTTACTTCAATAAAGTTCCTATTGAAGAGCTAAGCCTATCAACGTGAAAAAATTCAAGCTCCAGCTAATTCTCCAAGCCGAACCATTAAAATTTATTAGTTGGATGATTTAAAATGTTATGAACTTTCCTATGTAAACTGGTTAGTTAAGGAATTCTTAAGGTGAGTAGATAATCTGCCTTACTTAATAAATCTCATTTTTGAAATAATTCTATTGTATGGATTATTCTGGTTTTGTTGAATGATTTTGATTTGCTAAATGATTTGATTTGGATGTTAGCTTTCTTGAAAACTCTAAGGTCTGCTGTATTATATATACACATACATAGATATTTACTTGATATGATGAAATTATATTCTATTTGTTTTCAGCATATTGTTATTTTAAATTATAAATAAATTAAGGTTTTGAATCCATTAAAAATCCCATGGTAATCCGATGGTGATTGCGTAGAGAGATAAGGGCAGGCTATCAAATATATAAATATTTGGCATATAGCTTGGTCTGGAGGAGGGATAAGGGTGGGCTGTCGAATATATAAATATTCAGCATGTGAATTGGTTTGGGATAATTATGCTATTGTGATTACCATTAGGAATTTTTCTTGGATTCTAGTTGAGTGTATGGTTAACTATATATCAAATTTTCTTTTGTTTTTGTTTTATATATATATATATATATATATACATACATATGTTATTTTTTTATGGGATTATCTACTCACTAAATTTCTATGAAACTCACTCCTTTCTCTTCTAAGTTGTTTTTCAGAGTTCCAAGACTCTCCTATAGCGCCTTCACCTTATATTGAGAAGGGACCTGCTCTTGGATCGAGTGGTCATTCCTATGGAGATTAAAGGTATATGAATGGTGTAATAATGGCAGTTGGTAGGATTGTAGATGCATATGTTGTGAACGATTGCTGAATGCCCAGTAGGATGTAGCTTGTATAATCTGGGCCATTGCATATTATTATGATGTTATAGAGGTTGTGATAGGTGTATAGCCCTTATGGCTAGGTATCCGAAAAACAAAGGAAACTCTACTGGATTTTTATCAAAATTTGATATATAAATATCTCATCGTGGATTGATAAAATAGTGAGTCATTAGAATGTAAATATGTTGTAAGGCTTGTAGAGAGTTTCCTGATGGTGACCTTTTACGTTGGTCACATTCCGTAGGTTAGGGTGTGACAGAGTATGTTCTTCAACTCAATGCTCAACAGTTTCTAGAAGTTGTTCAATAACTAGATCAACTTGGTTTTCATTAGTAATTTATGGATCCTCAAGGATTGGTTCTTCAACACTTGTTTGCGTTTAAGGGGTATGGATTATAACCAATCTATCACTTGATGTAGGAGCTTGGGTATCCATATGATCATTCTCAGAATCTAAGTTCTGGATTTGATGGCTCCCACTGATCAAGTCATTCTCAAGAAACTTAGCATTTCTTAATTCCACAATCCTAATGCTATCAGATGGACAATAAAACCTATATCCCTTAGACCTTTCAACATACCCAATAAAGTAGTCACTAATGATCCTTGGGTGTAGCTTCTTCTCTTATGGATTGTAAACCCTTACCTCAGATGGGCATCTCCAAACGTGTATAAATCTTACACTTGATTTCCAACCTTTGAATAACTCAAATGACATCTTCTCAACAGCCTTGGCTAGAACTCTGTTAAGAATATACACTGCCGTCTTAAAGGCCTTGAGCTGCTAAGCATGCTTCTAACCATGTTCAACAACGTTTAGTTTCTTCTTTCAGCTACACCATTCTGGTCTGGAGATCCAAGCATGATGTATTGGGCAATAATCCCATGTTCTTGAAGAAACTTAGCAAATGGACCTGGTGCCTGTCCATCTTCAGTGTATTTACCATAATATTCACCACCCCTATCTAATCTCACTTTCTTAATTTGTCTTACACATTGTTTCTCTACTTTTACCTTAAACACCTTAAAGGCATCTAGTGCCTCATTCTTATGGTTAAGAAGATAGAGATACACGTAATGTGAATAATCATCAATAAAGGTAATAAAATATTTTTGACTAGCAGAATCTATATCAAGACTACATATATCCGTATGTATGATTTCTAACAGGGTAGTACTCCTCTTAGCACCTTTCTTAGTCTTGTTAGTCTGCTTTCCCTTAATACAGTCTATGCAAGTGTCAAAGTCAGTGAAATCAAGAGTGTTTAGTATTCCATCATTCACTAACCTTTTCACCCTCTATATTGAGATATGACTAAACCTACGGTGCCACAATATAAAAGAGTTTTCATCTATAAAACTTTGCTTAATACCTATGCTACTGGAAACATGCATTGGATCATAAGGTGTACTATCTTGTAGTTGAATTCGGAAGAGGCCATTACAGATTATATCATTTCTAATGAGATCAGATTTATAAAATAATTTCATCATATTATTTATAAATTGAAATGAATATCCCAATGGTATAAGTTTAGAAATTGAAATTAAGTTTCTAAAAAAGCTTGGCACATAAAAAGTTCTATCTAAAATCAATACAAAGTCAATATCTAGAACTAATTTGTATGTTCTAATAGCTTCTACCAGTGAGCCTATCTTGTTCCATGAATAGATGTATTGCTCACTGACATTTGGCTTCCTTTGGTTTCGAAAGCCCTACAAGGTATTAGAGATGTAGATTGTTGATCCAGAGTCAATCCACCATGTGTTATTACAAGCATCTACCATATTAGACTCATAATAGAAAAGTGAAGTAAAAGAGACTGAGTTACTTTTCTTCTTAAGTCAGGCTTTGAATTTGTTACATTTCTTCTTGATATGCCCCTTCTTCTTGCAGAAGAAACACTTGGACTCCTTCTTTATTCCTGCTTGGATGGGTGCCTTGCCCTTCCCCTTTGACTTGGCTTATTTGTTGCTCTTTCCTTGTGTTGCCATTTGTGCACTCTCTCCATCTCCGCTATCAGTCTACCCTCCTCTAGAACACACATATCAACAATTCATTTATTGATCATTTCTCCTTATGTGTGTTGTAGGTGATCTTAAAGGATCCGTATTGAGGCTGTAGGGAGTTCAAAATAAAGTGCACAAGGAAGGACTCTGACATCTCAACTTCAAGTATCTTCAGTTGAACTGTAATATGCCTCATCTGCATGATGTGCTCTCGCACACCCCTTATGCCGGTAAGCTTTATGGAGGATAATTTAGTCATTAAGGTGGTTTCTAAGGCCTTGTCAAAGGTTTCAAATTGTTCATTAATGGCTCTTAGCAAGTCTCAAACGTTTCTATGCTCTCCTATTGATCCACGTATACTAGCAGAGATTTTTGATTTAATATATATCATACTAAGGTGATTGGATCGCTCTCAGCATTCATAAAGACTTTTTTCTAATGTTGTACTAGTATCTGTGGGCATAGGTGGTTCATCTTTTCTAATTGCATTGTCTACATCCATCTACCCTAATTGAAGGAATAGTTTCTCCTTCTAAAGTTTATAATTATCTCCATCAAGTTCTGGAACTTGGAAGTCACATATATTTAATGATTAAATAGCTGCACAAAATTTGCATACTTATATTAGTATTAAGGCAATTAAAATTTTATATAACATTTTTGCCAATGCAAAGATGTAAGTTAAACATAAGCCTAGTAGCAAATAAAACTGCTTGTGGGTTAAGTTTCATTTAATTAGGTTCATGTGCAATTAATGATAAGACTAGAAAATTATAACCCTTTTCTTAATCCTGTGGGGTAATTTAAGAAAAAGGAAAATTCACTATCGCATCCTAATTAATCACTTATAATATAACAGTATTCCTGTGGGATAATATTAATTATATTATAATAATTAATTATAATTTAATGCCATTTTCCTTTATGTAATTTTATGTAATACCTAAAAAAAAAAAAGGAAAACGTTGGTTGAAGGACTTAAGTGAAAAAGTTAAAATTTCGTTAGGGTCAGATTGTAATTTTAGAAGGACCTATTTGAAGTTGGTGCAAAAGTCTTGGGGCCAAATCGTAATTTTCCCCATCTCATTTTGTTTATAAATCTGCCCCTAAGTTGGCCTTTTCTCTCAGCCATTCTCGAAGCTTCTCCGTGCTTCTCAACACTGTCCCCTTCCTTATCTGGTCTCCAGCCACCATATTTGGTGAACCCTAATGAGTTGGGATGTTGATGTAGCTGCAAAGTTACTGCACGTTTTAAAAATAACCGCAAGCGCACGGCGTAGTTGTAATACAGAACCGGCGAGTACGGGTCGA
>JANHAO010027244.1:0-10887 GCA_026873985.1 Saraca asoca | reverse complement strand
TACCAAAACACATAACAAAACACATGATGACTTAAAGACAACAGACATCCCCCCAAACTTAAAGGGATGCTATGTCCTCATAGCATAAGACAACAAACAAGATAAAGAAAACATAGCAAAACGGAGGAAAGAACTAAATAACTCCCTTTTATTTAGTTGATTCTTTTTCATTTGGACAGTTGCTTCCACCCTCTTGCCAGGGCCTCAAGATGCTTCTATGAATGAATCCTTGAGCTTGACCATGATTTTGATACTAAAAGATGAGGAGGAAGAGGAATGACAGAAGAAATTTCAGACAACAAGTGAAGGATTGAGTAGGAGGAAGGTTGAGTGGAGGTAGAGGTCTGCTGGAGGAAGAAGGAGCAGAGATGAGTTAATGTTAGGGAAATGGGAGTTCTTGAGGTAGGGCACAAGTGGGGACAATTTTGGAATTTATTCAGCTACATTTTAATGCTTTTTTGCGAACTCAAAACGTAGCCATGTCATGGAACATGGCTTGGCCATGTTCAGGGCTAGAAAAAAATGCTGGAACATCTTGCTTGAAACATGGTTGTGGTAGGGAATATGGCTTGGTTGTGTTCTAGGCTGGAAAAAATGTCCAGGACTTCTTACCTGGAACACGACCGTGGTATGGAACACGGCTTGGCCATATTTTGTGCTAGGAAAAAATTTTCAACTTCAACTATTCTATAGCATCGAAGTAGCCTTTGCCCTAAATTTTTCTAGCTTTGTTACCACTTCACTACAACTTGCAATTCTACAAAATAAAGGCAAACAAACAAAGTTAACAAAAGTTAAAGACTATTTATCCTAGGAAATCGAAAAAAAAACATTAAAACCACTCAATGAAAGAGATTATAAAACTTTGGGTTGCCTTCCAATAGCGCTTGTTTTATAGGCAATAGCCCGCCTCTTCCTTTCTTCATGGATCTTTCAAGGTGATAGAGGACTTCTTCCTCTCAAGTTCTAAACCCCAATATTACTTCACCTTTTGGCCATTCACCTCAAACTCTTAACTTGACTTTTCCTCCAACAGATCAACTACACCATAGGATACACTTTAGTGATTTTGAAGGGTCCTAACCATCTTGACTTCAAATTTTTTGGAAAGAGTTTTAGTTTGGAATTAAAGAGAAAAACAAGCTGGCTTGGATCGATATATTTGATATACTTAGATCTAATTTTCCTAATAGTGGTATTAGAGCTCATATTGTTTTCTATGAATTCATAATTAAGGATTTGGTTATTATGGTAATAATGGAGATTATATACATGTTGTAATTTATTTCCATAAGATCAAAGTTTTTCTTGAAAGTGTAAAATTTTTTTACAGTGCAAAATTTTTTCTATAGAAAATTTTTCTCACAAACCAATATCGATTAGATTTGCACTTTGAATGAAAATACATAAGAAAAGAGCTGGCTGGTTGCCAAGGCAGCTTGCTAACCATTCATGGCAACCAAAACTAGTTAGACCAGTCGCTACCCATTGAGGATAACAAGCTAGCTGGAACTTACTAACATGGCTGGTTGATTTTTCTAGCCTTTTTGATTGGTTGTGATGACCACCAATCAACCCTTTGATTGATTTTGATGATAATCATCAACTCCATGAATTAATCATACAAATTCAATTTAGGAAATTAATTGCAATCACAACCAATTTTGAAAAAACTTACCTAAATTGTGTTCATGTGATTATGAAAACTTTCCTTAACTTTGAAATAAATTTGAATATGATTGCAAATTGATTGGAACTAATTCTAGAAACCTTCCTTTTACTTCAATAATCAAAACTAATTGATTAGAAGTAATTTTGGATATTTTTCTTTAATTATTTACTTGGTACCAAAGTTTTGGATGGTTACATGGAATTGACCAATTGATTAATTTTGGAATTAATGATGATTAGTTTTCAAAATAGATTTATTGATGATGGAATCAAATTATTTATATTAAAATTTAATAAAATAACTTGGGATATGCATGAACATAATTTGAATCAAGTAGTTAATGTTCTATGCTTTCTTGTCTTATATGTCTCATATATACTTGAATGCATGGAAGGATGATTATGGACCAAGGTTTTTATGAATATAATATATATTCTATTTTTAAGTATTTGTATTAAATAAGGCTTGATAGTCATGTCTTTCTTTTTACTTATAAATATAAAATTCTCTTCTCATCTCACTCCCCTTCTCAAGGTTTCTTCTAAAAGATGTAATTAATTGCATAGGATAGAAATTAAGGAATTTTGTTTTTCTTTTGAAAGAAGAAGGAGGTGCCCAAGTGAGATGCATGGCAAGAGGTGTATCTCATAAAGATTCTTCCCTTTTTATGGCTTAAGAGAATAATTTAAATAATCCATAATCATCTTATGTTATGTGTGCATTTGATTTATATGTAAGATATAAATCAAATGCACATATGTATGACATAGACTAGTAATATGCATGCATATGACTAATATGTATGATGTAAATGAGATGTATGTATGATGTAGCCTAGTGCATGAATCCTTTAATAGTTAAACCCCAAAATGATTAAAAGATACCCATTAATTTATGTTGTATGTTAAGAACATGGTCCCGCATCCCCCATTAAAATATCGATAACCAAAGATTGACTTTGTGATAACTTATTAGCCTCACGCTACATCTTCCACATTATCATTATACTAATATGTATGATATTCTTGTTTGATGGTCTCAAATTTTTAAATATATATTATTTGGAATGACCTTCTTCAATTGATTATATAATATTTGGGTGAAATTAAGTTTCACTTTGAATGTCACAAACACGGAGTTGTTTAATAATGTTTAATGTGATGGATAATAAATGACAAAGAGTTGTTAACCAAATGATTAGGAGTTACATGGAGATGTAATTGACAAGAACTTGTCTACCTAATCTAATTTATTTAGATTCCTTGGCCTCCATCAGGTTTAAGTAAATTAGACAGGGATCCTGAACTATTATGATTGTGATCCAACATGATAATCCCATTATAAAACAAAAGGTCCTTAGAATTGAAGAAAAAAGTAGAAGTACATATTTTAAAGTCCATATAAAATATATTATTCTTAGATATGATCAGCTCTATTTTTATTAAAGGTTGTTAAAATGACAAATAACATCTCCTTAAAAAGTATTATGACTGATAATAAGCTAATCGGGTCAAATTATGTGGATAGGTTTCAAAACTTAAAGATTGTCCTCAAGTAGGAAAAGATAGCATGCATCCTAGAGAAGGATCTTCTTGCACCACTATCTGAAGGTTTAAGTGAATATGAAAGTCTTGACTTTGATGCTCATTTGAAACATGAGGAAGTTGTTGAACAAGTAAAATGTGTGATGCTAGCTCCAATGTCTCCTGAGCTTCAAAAGTAGCATGAGAATATGACAACCTCTAAGATGATTCTACATTTGTTAGAGTTATATAAAGGGTATGCTCATATTGAGAGATAATAGATGTATTGGGAACTATTCATTACAAGATGGTCGAGAGATGATCTGTTATAACTCTTGTGCTAAAGATGATTAGGCTCATAGAGAGATTGGCTGAAGTTGATCATATGGTCAATAATGATCATGCAATTGACATCATATTGCATTCTTTTCCTAAGTTATATGGGTAATTTGTCATGAATTTCTTCATGAATAGATAGAAAGCTCTCTTGGAAAGGTACTTGACATGTTTAAAAGTCTAAAATGACTTTCAAGAAGGAACACCATGTACTAATGATTATTACTTCTTCTAAGCCCAAGAAGGGAAAGAAGATGAAACCTAAAAAGAGTTTTAAGTCTAAGAGTAAGGTTGAAAAAACTAAAGGAGGTGTATAAAAGAAGAAAGAGAACGCTCCTAAAGGTATGTACTACCATTACAAAGAAGAAGGCCATTGGAAGTGAAATTGCAAAGTTTATCTCGAGATCGTGAAATAGATAAAGCTTCTAATTAAGGTATTATTGTGATTGAGTGTTTTGTTGATTATTTGATATGAGATACCAATTGTTGGTCACACATTTGTAATGATGTGCAGAGACAAAAAATTCCAAAAGGTGAAGTGTACCTATACTTCGAGATTTGAGAAAAAGTTGCCATTATTAGCATAGGAACCTACCTTTTAGAATTTCACAAGGGCTTTATTCTAGAACTAAATAATTGTTATGTTCCTGTAATTTGTAAGAATATTAGTTCTATTTCTTGCTTGGATCAAGAGGGTTTTGATTTTACCTTTTAGAATAAAAGTTGTTCTTTCCCACATTGTAACATGTATTTTGGTAGTGACAAACTTATTAATAGATTGTATCCTCTAGAACAAAAACAAGAAATCTTAACAATGACAAATAAGAAATCAAAATTTAATGAATCCATACATTTGTTCTATCTTTAGTATTGTAGACTTTGTCATATTAATGAAACTAGAATCATGAAGTTACATAAACATGAATATTAGGATCCATTTGATTATGAATCATATGAAACTTATGAATCATGTTTCATTAAGAAATGACTAAGAAACCCTTTATTTAAAAGGGTGAACTTGCGAAAGAAGTGCCAGAATTGATACAAAATGATGTTTGTGATCCAATGACTACTCTTACCAAAGGAGCATTCTCCTACTTCATTAGCTTTACTAATGATTACTCTGGGCATGGGTTTGTGTATTTGATGAAATATAAGTCTGAAGCTTTTGAAAAGTTCAAATATGAAGTAGAGAAACAAACTAGAAAAAGTATTAAGACACTTAGATCAAATTAAGATGGGAAATACTTAAGCTAGGAATTCATGGATTATTTAAAATAGTTTAGGCTTCTTTCATAGTAGACTTCACCTATAACGTCGCAAATGAATGGCATTTTAGGAAGGAGAAACCATACCTTGCTTAACATGATACATTCCATGATAACTTTACAACTTTGCCTATCTCTTTCTGAGGCTATAGTATGGAAATTTCTACACATGTCCTTAATCATGTCCTATCAAATTCTATTGACAAGACACCATACGAGCTATGGTTTGGGAAGAAACCAAGTCGCTCACACATGAAGATTTGGGGATGTTCTGCTTAAGTGAAGCAGATCATCACAAATAAGCTAGGACCTATAAGTGATAAATGTTAACTTGTGGCATACTATAAGGAAACTAGGGGTTACTACTTTGACTATCATGTTGAGCAAAAGGTACTTGTCTCAATAAACACTACCTTTTTGGAAAAAGAGTTTATCATTGAAATAGCTAATGGGAGTGAAGTAGAACTTGAAAAAGTTCAAAAACTATAAAATGAAGTAGATCATATGGTTGAGGATGAGCTTGAACAAGTATCTCAAGCTGTTGAGATAAGTAATCAAACTCCAAGTACACATTTACTCTAGAGATCTAATAAGGAACATTGTGAATGTGAAAGATATGGTTTTCTCCTTACCCAAGAGAATGACAATAAGCCTATTAGTTACCAAAAAGCAATATCAGATATTGTTTCCTTAAAAAAGTGAGAAGCCACAAAATCTGAAATGAATTCAATACATGAGAATTAGCTATAGGATTTGATCACAACACCCAAAAGAATAAAACTTATCAAGTGCAAGTAGGTCTTTAAAAGAAAGACGAATGCATATGGAAAGATACAAACCTACTACGCTAGGTTGGTGGCTAAAGATTATAGACAAGTTCAAGGAGTTGACTATGAGGAAACCTTTTTGTCAATTGTTATGTTGAAGTCCATTAGGATTTACTTGCAATAACTACATACCATGACCATGAGAATTGTTAAATGGATGTCAAAACAACATTCATTAATGGAAACTTCAAAGATGATGTATATATGATACAACTTGAGGGCTTTGTCTCTAAAACTGAACCCCACAAGCTATGCAAGCTACAAAGTCCATTTATGAACTAGAGCAAGCTTCATGGAGTTGGAACATCCATTTTGATAAAAGCCAGCAATTTGTTTGACTTCATCAAGAATGTTGATGAACCATGTGTGTACAAGAAGTTCAATAAGAGTGTAGTTGTGTAAAAAATCAACATTCCCATGTTACAATCTTTTAAGTTATGGTTATCCTAGACATTCTCTATGAAGGACTTGGGAGAAGCAAGCTTCATTCAAAGTATAAAGATCTATAAAGTAGATCTAAAAGGTTGCTTGGTCTCTCTCAATCCACATATATAGATAAGATGCTAAAGAGGTTTAACATAGATGCGTCTAAGACAAAAGATGAACGAAAACACAAGAATGAGATTCCCTATGCATCTGCAATAGGATCAATCATGTATGTCATGTTGTGTATGCGATCAAATGTCTCCAATGACTAATAGATATCATGCTAATCTAGGTGAAAAACTTCAGAGATTTAATACATTATTTAACTAGTATAATAAAAGAAGTACTTTGAAAGAACTATTATTAATTTACAATTTAATAAAACCATGACACCATTTAATAGAATTTTTTATTTAGATTTTTATGATAAAGTAAACTAAGATAATTATTTAATATTTGAAATAAATAATAATTCAATACATTTAAAAACAATGGAAATAATTTACTTATTTTTAAATAGTTAATGGATTTTTAGAAGTAATTAATACGTCAAAATATTGAAAACATAAATATCAAATTTAAAATTTTCAAATAAACACAAACATTTTAACTCGCTTTAAAAAGGTATCTTTTTAAACTTCACACACATTTGTTTAAAAATAGGCAAAATCTTATAGAAGAATCCTGTAGGAAAAATTTTATAAAGTTTATTGAAAATGGTTTATTAGGTATTACATTTGCAATCGTTTAATATGTCACACATAGGAGAAATTATTATGTAAGCACTGGTTAACACATGCATAATATTCAGACATTGTTATTCATGTCTTGACAACTAGCGATGTGGGTCTAACTTTTATAAATAAGTTAAATGAAAGTTGGCCAAAAAAATGACTAAATGACTTAGCCTCTCAATGACATTTATTGTATATATTTCTAATGTAATTAATTTGTATTAATTAATGTTACCATTGATTCTATATTTTAATTTCAACTAATTAATCTATATTAATTCAAAAAATTAAATATACATTTAATTTTAATTTTAATTTTATGATTCATAAATAAAAAAAATTGTATAAAAACTTAATTGGCGGAATAACAACTTTGTACATCCATATTACAACCAAAATTTGTAGAAAGTTATAACATTTTTCGTAAAAAAAAAAATTAAATTAAAATTTTGTTTGCAAAGTTACAGCTGTCAATAAAAATAAAAAACATGCAAATCACAAGTTCATACGGTAACAAAATCCTTAATCTTAATGTGTAAATGATAGTAAGATGTTTTGTATTTCTTTGTCGATTTATCTACTAAAGACACGTTTGACTCCTATATCATATCAAGAAGTTGATAAATTTTAAAAAGTTTATGATGCTATCTATCAATACATTTGTTTTTATATGTTTTTGCAAATAATTATTGTGATATACCTTTTGCAAGAATCACAAACTCAAATTTGCATATATTAGTGATATTTTTTGTGCAAATTTAATTGATATAAATTAATGAGCTAAAATGAAAATATGGAATTAATTGTAATATTAAATGACACAAATCAATTACAGTGAGAATATATGCAATAAATGTCATTGAGAGATTAAGTCATTTAGTTATTTTACAAGCCAACTTGCATTTGGCTTATTTAAAAATTGTGCACCCATATTCCTAGTTGTCAAGACATAAATGACAATGTCTAAATGTAACATGCCAGACAATATTTCCATATATAAAATTAAAGTGGTAGAAAAACATGTTAAAATTTTTAAAATTATCTAAAAATTATTTTTGAATGTGAAATTCTACAATACTTAGAATAAAAAAAGGATTAAATACATTTTTGGTCTCCTAAATACAAATTATTTGCATTTGATTTCCTTTAAAAATCATTATTCAATTTTGTTTCTCCTAAGACATTTGGACCACTTGACATATTGCCATACATTTTCAAAGAGAATTGCCAACATAGCACAATAAAGACCAATGTGGCATGCCAGGTTGAAAAAATAGTAAGGCCACTTGTCCACAACATTAGAATTTTTTTATTTTTTTTCTTCTTTTTCTTTTTCCTTTCTTTTTTTCCCCCTTTTTCCCGACTTCCTATATGTCACAAGTTGGCCTTATGAACTAGTTTGATAGGCAAGCTTATTCGATTTTGGACAAAACGTCATTGAAAAATCAAGCATGAAGAGGAGGCGATGTAGTACAAATTTGGGAGCAAATGCACTTGTAGACTGTTTTTCTAAATTTTTCCTATTTTAAAGGTATTTGTGTCTTTTTAGCATAGATCATTTGTCCAGTATGAGTAAAAAAGTATATGGTTACAATCCTTACATTTTTATCTTCATGTCCATATGAGATAATCTGTTAGATACCTTAGGAGCTAGGACAAAAATCTTTATGTCAATTAGAAAAAAGTATATCTACTCTTGCCAATAAGACGTTTGCTTAAAAGGCACTTTAAGGGGGCACATCTGGTGACCCAAGTGGGCACTATGCCTTGGGTTAGGATCAAAGTGTGGAGCTTAGAGGCTCTCCCTTTACACTCAAAATTATGTAATGAGCTATATATTAATAAAATTGAGTTGTCCCTCTCCTTATTTTTAAAAAGTCCCCTCTCGAAATGCATTAAAGGCTTCTTGTGTGACATGTTCTTTGAAACTCAATATGTGCTCGACTACATGCTCATGTTTGCTTGCAAATAGGTTATGCATGGGATTTTGGTTGTATGGATAACAAAATTCTTGAGCCCCGATTATGTATCCAAGTGTGGCTCAAATTTATTGGAAAGCTGGCATGTTGGCCTAGAGTTGGCAACATGTGTCATACGGTTCAACTAGCTAGCTACTAAATCATGATAGTTTGTATCAGAGCCAATTATGCTAGAGAGAGCAAATTAGGTGGGCCATGATTGGGGTAGATACGACTTGTTGAAAGCATATAGAGCTTGTGAGTGAAGCAAACACTCGTGGGAAATAGTGAAGAGATGCTACTAAGGACTTGACAAAGAATGGTGCAAGAGGTTAGAGCAATTCAAAGGCTAGTGTACAAGATATTGCATTCAAGGGAACATTAATGGTGCATTAAGTGCAAGTGCATGCAAAAGTTAGTGGACTTCCTATATAACACATAAAATTAATTACGCTCTCATTCATAATAGGCATTTGAGAGAATGCAAACTAGTCGAGAGGGTGACAAATTTGATAGCCTATCTAGTGAAAGGAAGCCCAGGAGAAGCCTTGATCTTATAAACAAAGCTTAACCATACTCATGAGGGACATAATAGCTATTAGTGAAGCCAAGAGGGCGAAGTCACAGTTGTGCTAAGAAGTGTGGCCACAACAGATAGTTGTTACATCTTACATGATGGCTTATCTCTTATGATATGTTAAATGGACAAATCCTATTAGCAGAATCCAAAATTGTGTCAAAGGACATGAATTTTCTCAAAGGAGTAAGCCTAGAGGGGAGTGAGATAATCCAAGAAAGATCAATTGTGCACTATCTATGGATGTAAGGAGCAAGCTGCAATACTTATCCACAAGATTTAAGACAAGATGCTAGAGAAGCTAGCACATCATAGCTGAATGATAAGCAGCTATGATACCTACGTAGTGAGTTCAAACTACATAGTCATAGAATGGAGTAGCGATAAATAGTCAAAAGATAGACTTTACGACAATGACTAGGAGATTCACAGTTGGTTGTGCATAGGCAAAGTGAAACTCGAGCTAGAGTGGAGGATACTTGATGTTTAACCCCCACCAAAGCCATTGATGTGGGGAAGCCATCATGAGGATGCACTTGAAGAAGGAGTATTCTGAGGGATGTCACTCGAGAAATGCCAAGAAAGGGCACTAATCATCAAAGAAGTTGCTATGAGGGCAATAATACTAGTGATGTCTATGAGGGTTGTCGAAGACAAGCCAGTATCAGCTTTGAGGAGATAACACTTAGCCGTACGAACCTAAGAGAGGTAATGAGGGCCAAGATGCTTGATAGCCTTAACTCCAAAAAATTGTGATGGTTGAGATACCTTAAGGGTGTCAATTCAGAGATGGTCAAGAGGATCTGATCGAGTGTGAAAGTTATGTAGTGAAAGTTTAGTGGATTGATCATACCCAAGGCAAGCAAACTTGTAGGCATGGTATGGGACTTGCAAATAGGCTATGTTTTGTAAGCAATGTATGGGACTTGGGCGTGAACAAGATATGAGACTTGGATCTCTCACATCTATGATATGGGACATTGGGTGCAGGGCTATCTATCAGTAAACATCTAAAATACCAAACAAGTGCACAAGCTATAGTGGTAGCACACACTTAAGATATAGAGGTAACAATTCAAATTGAGAGTTGTGTGGGAATAGTATGCATGCAAGCTATAGAGGTAGTGAGGCAAGCACAAATTATAGAGATAATAACCTAAATGCTACAGAGGTAGTGGCACAGGTGAAGTTATAGAGGCGATAGAGCCAAGAGAGCTGTAGAGATAGTGACACATGAATTTGGGTCAAGACAAGGAAGTTGTGTCTACAGAGATAGAACACAAAGTTGATGAGTGATTTGTTATGATGAGTTTTATCACTCAAAATATGCAAGTGCACACAGTCAATTGTGTAATATAGAGTGAATGAGTATCGTCTCCATAGGGATTGAGTTTCATGCAACTTTAATGAAAACTTTCAAATGAGCAAATAATGATTTGTTGAACTTACTAAAATGACTAACAAATTAAAATCACAAGCTGAATTATACTACTAAAATATGCAAGAAAAGAGGCACTGAATTCCCTAGAAAAGTGGATTAAGATGTGAATTAGATAGTTGAGATTG
>JANHAO010027243.1:0-10886 GCA_026873985.1 Saraca asoca | reverse complement strand
AATTCTTTATTTCATGAGAAGAGGTGCAAAAATATATTTTAAATTTGATTTTATTTTGTGTCAAATATTAGAGTTTATATAAAAAAAATAAAATTAAAATTCCAACGGAATAATATTAGAGTTTATATAAAAAAAATAAAAATAAAATTTCAACGAAAATTATTCCGTTGGAATAAAATTTTCGTTGAAATTGCTCGTTGGAGAAAATTTATAAATTGATATTCTAACGGACATTTTCCGTTGGAATTTCCGTTGGAATCGTTTTTCGTTAGAATTGGGCATTTCAACGAGCGTTTTTCCAACGGACATAAATCCGTTGGAATTTCTGTTAGAATGCCAAATTCCAATGGATTTTTATGAAATTCTAACGGATTTTGTTCGTTGGAATTTCCTGAAATTCTTGTAGTGCCATTTCTAAAAGAAAACATGTGATAGAAATTGTAATTTTATTTTTTACATACTTATTATGCATAAAAACATGAATAAAGTTGTTTTTTTTTTCACAAAATTTTTTTACAAATATTTTATATATAATGTAAAAGTTTTCAAATATATAAATTAGGGCTATCCTTAAATTAAATAGTTGTAGCTGCCTTTTTAGTAACATAACTTCGACTTATAGTCAAAAAACATTTTTTTTGAAGCGTAAACAGTGGAATTTATGATCTATCTTCATCTATGTAAAACTAATATATTTATAAAACAATATATAATTATTGCTGTTAGAAACACATCTCATAATGTTAAGGTTAACTTGTTGATAAAAGATGTTTGCAAAACACTAATAAATTACTTAGAAAAAGAAAAATAAATATATGAAAAATAAATTAGAAAGAAAACTTTTTAATAGAAAGGGAAAACTTGTATCAATGAAAAATGTACTTAGAAGATAAGTTCTCAAATAAATCATATCACCAACTTAGAATATAAGATCTTAAATAGGTTATATCATCACGTGTGTAGTATATAAACATCAAACCTAAATCAGAAGTGCGATTATAATTTAAGAATGCTTTTAGAAATACATAAACTAATATACATAAAAATATATACACTCAAACATTTTTTGAGCTTTGTGGTGTCCAAAAAAATCATTGTCATAAGATTTGACAATGGTTTTGATAGTACTGCATCGGTTGCTTATTCTTATTAAAAACGGTTTTTGAAATCATTGTCTAAAATATAATAAACAATGATTTTTATACTTCCATAAATAAGATACTTGGTAACATTTAAAAACCATTACCTATAATATAATAATTAGTATCGTTTTCTATATTTACATAAGTAAGATTATTTCTAACGATTTTTTTGGCAATGACAATGATTTTGTTTTTACTGCAACAACAATCTTTTATTAAATAATTGTCAAACAATTTTAATTTTTAGTCAATATGATATGTATCATATTATATAAATTCTGGGCAAGAATTTTATTTTTATATACATTTTATTTTGTTGAACAAATTAAATAACATATTCAAAGCAATTTAAATTATGATTCTTATAAATATAATAACAAAAAAAATCATTCAACAACAAAGTTCATGTCACAATGAATCCCAAGCACGTGATCGGCTTAGCAGGTTACCCGTAGGAAACCTACTATAAGCTTGACAATGCATATATAACACTAATGCATATAAAAAGTACTTTAACAAACAAATATATTTACTATTATCTCTATCGAAAATTCGATAAAATTTCCTCTGTTTTTCGAATACCTGGCCATAAAGCTTTCATAGAAACATCAAGGGCTACATGCCCATTAGAATCTATACAATGTCACACAATACATATACTCTTATTCAGTAGCCCGGACTAGATATTATACAACCTACTAGGCATCTAGGACTCAATCATATGCAAAATGCTTTCTTATCCAACTGCCAAACAATTTTATCATTTTATACTTTTTAATCTCTGCGGAGGGTGGTTGATGGGACGGAGGGAAGCTGGGTTATCTTTTATCTCTGAAAAATATAGAAAGAAGAGGAGTGAGTTTCAATGAAACCCAGTGAGTAAACAATACCATGCTCACCTAAAATCCCATTTAAAAATCATGTTTGAAAATATATATATAATATAGTCGTGAAGATGTGGTTACCTGTTTAATGACCATAATATCAAAATAGTTTCAGAAATTATTATTTTGCAAGAGAAATCAAATAACAAAAACTATAATATTCAATAACTTATAAATAACCATCAAATAAGTCTTTGTGAAAAATAAATTCACCATAACATAAACGAAAGAGAAAACAATTCTCTTTCAAAGATTTCATTAAATATCAGCATGATAAACAGTCCATTGGATTCCAAAAAGTAAATTTTCGAAGGTAACCATCCTGTAATCCTATCATAAGCCATCCAACACGTCTGCTGGATGCTCATGAACGTATATCTCCATACCTCTCTCTATCCTTATTCCTCCCACCAGCTAGTTCAAGTACACTTGAGAGTTACCCACAATTTACCAAAGGATCCAGCATTTTAAATCATTTAATTAAAATTTTCACACAATATAAACTTTAAACAATAAATCAATACAACAATATTTCCATATCACAGTATACAAGAATCCATTTTCGGGTAAGCAGTATTATCAATACATTTTAAAACCAACTAAAGCATTTTCATTTCCATTTCATTCAAAACGTAGAAAAACACTACCAACACCTAGGTTCCAAGGAAACTCCTATTGGTAATCGTGACATTATCAGTATTTCCTTTTCACTTATAACACGTATCGAATAATCATATTCAACGGTCACATTTCTTATTACCGCCCCTTGGGCTATTACTGTCATTCAGGCCATTTATTGTATTATCCAGCCACACGGGCTAATTTCCTTATTACCCAGCCACACAGGCTGTACACAAATGTCACTAGATTACCAATGGGTTTCCATTGAGCCTAGGGTCTCAAATTATCCAAAATTTTCACATTGAAAATATTTTCATCAATTCTCATAATAAAACAGGATAAAAATACATATTCATCGCAACAACCCATTTTCATAAACATATACAATGTACAAATAAATTTATAAATCACTTAATCATGCAGTATAATACCATTTTCTCTAGGCAAAATAGGAATACATTCTCATTGTAGTAAATCATTTCCAAATATCATATACCAATGAAATTCCATTATTCCAAGAGAAACCATAATATCATAAAATCATTTCATATTTAATGGAATTATCAAGAGAGCAGGATCATCAACTCACCTCTAGGAGTACAGAATTGCCTACCCAAAATTTTGCAAGGGAATCTGCTGAAATTCTAGAATTCTTACATTTATGATCTCCATATTTTATCAGAATTATATGTAAAGCAAAATAACAAATTTTTTTTTCAATTTCATCAACTTTGCGTTTTGAGTTTTTACACAATTTTCTTGACATCTATTTACATAGATACTACGGAATAAATCTGATGATTTAGGATTACTCATCGCATCACGAAGGACTTACTAGTAGCTTGCCGTCGATTGGAGCACCACCGGTGGTCAAAAACCTTGGCTGGTTGAACTGCACTACACAAGGTTTTCTAACATAATTATCTTAAGAAACTAGCTAAAGGATTACTATAGAATAAATTCGATAATTTAGGAATACTCACCTGATCCTAATGAACACACCGGCAGCTCCCCGCTGGTAGAACCCTCGCCGGTGAGCTGGAATAAAGAATGGCCAAACAAGGGAGGAAAAAAGCTCTATGCCGTTGAGCTGCCATCGCAAGCTTGAAGGAAGCTATGACGAAAGAAGGAAGACGACCGATGATTCTGGGTTGGCCGGACAGTGATGGAGTCGGAAAGAGAACTAATCGGCCATAGCTCGCCAAACTCATACCAGGTGACCAACTCGCCAAAGAAGAAAGAGGAAGAAGGCCAGCACTAGGAAAAGCCAGAAAGATGTCGGAGAAGACAAGACGACAGTCGAATCTTGCCAGATTTCATTGGAGAAGATGGGCCGAAGATCGAACGAGAAAGAAGCTGGAAGCCAAGAGAAGCTTCGGGAGCCCACTAGAAAAAGAAGGTCGGCCGGGGGTTTCTTTTTATAAATAAAAAGAAATCAGACAAATTGTAGTGTAGCCCCCCAACTTTGCACCGCCTTTTACAAAGGCCCACCTGAAAAGAAAATTTTTAATTTAGTCCTTATGAAGACTTCACTTTAGTCCTTTCTTATTTTATTTTTTTTAAGGTATTATAGTTCAATAATTTAGCACGTAATACAAGTATCTGTTAGTTTCACTATCATGTCTTCTTTAGTTTTGATGTTGAAAAATAATTTTAATTGATGTTATGATCTAACTATGTGCTTTTAGTATTTGTTCATTTTGCAGATTCAAGGTTGATCAAGTGACATTCAAGAGATCAAGAGATCTAACATTAGTCTTAGTGTTTTTATTGATTTTTCTAAGATCTCTTGTAAGTGTGTTCTAATCAAATTTAATCTAAATGATTTTCTTAAAATAGTTAAATTGAGGTAGAAATAAATTAATTGAAATAAGCTTAAAACCAAACATTTTCTAACTAGGATTTCAAATGCATTTTCACAAGTGCAACTTTTATAAAAACTATTTTTTATTGTGTGACAATATTCACGAATCGGTTCATACTAAAAATCTTGTGAAATATACTTGAATCGATTAATGAAGAAAAGTTTTTGAAAAATGCTTTTATTGAAAGTTAAAAAATATTCTAAATTGATTAGGCAATCGATTTATGACCTTTTTAGATAACAAGATAAATCAATTCATGCATCAATTCGATCTTGAACTTCTTTATGATCTTCATAGGTGAATTGATTCACAAATCAATTAATTAGTTAGTAACTTAAAAAGTTAGTCATTTTTCAAAAGTCGATTATCATAATTATAAATAGCCTTCACCCTCATTTCAATAGAAGAGTTTTTCATATCAGTTTCTCATAATTTCAAGCGTGAAAACAGAGAGAAAAACCTGAGCTAAAACAGATTCATCTCTACCTCTTCAAACATCAATTGATCAAGGATCTTGGATCAAATATGTGAAGATCACACTCTAGATAATTAAGATATTCATCTCAATTGTGATATTGTATTTTCTTACCCTATTCTTGGTTTAATTTTGAGATTTCTAGGTTGATAGAAATTAGAGATACAAAGGAAGACATTAATCTTCTTTAGTTATAAGGTTGATTACAATTAGTTAAAGGTGTAGAATCATTTGTATATATAGGTTAGCAAGAGCCCAGCCAAATTGTTGTGTATGAACTGGTGTACAGGAGCCCGATTAATTCTTGTGCTTAGTAATAAAAAGTGACTATCTGATTGAGGATTGTCTAGTGGATGTAGACTTCAATTGCGATTTTAGTTGAAGTTTAACCACTTTAAAAATTTAGTGTTCTTGATTATTCTTTCTACATTTTACCTTTCTGCTATTCTGCTCCAATTCTAAATTTACTGCAATACTGGTTTAAACTATAATTCTGCTAAATTGATTAGTCTGTCATTAAGTTATGAATTCTTAATTACATTAGTGAATCCAATTAACTTTTGATTATCCAATAGGGTTTCTTTGATAAATCCTTTAAACCAGAATCCAATCTTCAAATCTAAAAGAGTATATCTTTTCAAAAAGGGCAAGATCATTTTTGTATTTCTTTTCAGGACCAACAGTTGGTATCAGAGCTTTAGCTCTTGGTACTCTTTTATTTTTAAAGAGATTATAGATTCTAGCTTTACATTGTTGTTTAAGTGTCCTCTCTTGAACAAGCCCCCAATTTTAATGGACATCACTATACCTATTGGAAGCAAAAAATTAGAGATTTTACTGAAGCCATTGATATAGACATGTGGGAAATTGTTGAAGAAGGATATGAACCTCTAAAAACATTAATTAACAGTATTCCACAGCTAAAGCCAAAATTCATTTGGATTGAAGAGGAAAGGAAAAGAAACCTCCTAGCCTCCAAAGTTAATGGATTATTTCAAATTCATTGTCACCTTGTGAATATGAAAGGATATCTAACTATACTATTGCTAAACAAATTTAGGACATTTTAGAAGTAGCACATGTAGGCACAACTCAGGTTAAAATATCTAAGGTGTATGTGTTAGTTTCTCAGTATGAAATATTTAAAATGGAAGAAGGAAAATCTATCAAGGACCTTATCCAAAGATTCACTACTATCACTAATCATCTTTTATTACTTGGTAGAACATTTGACAATGTAGATTTGGTACACAAAATTCTAAGGTCTCTAATAAAAGAATGGCAACCAAAGGTGACAACCATCAAGGAATCACTTAAGATAGGGATGCTAACAATTTAGGAACTTTATAGAAATTTGGAAGAGCATGAACTAAAGCTAAAGAAAACCTTGGCACTTAAGGCTGCAAAATCATTTGAATCTGATGATGAAGAATTAGAAAGTGATGAAGAGGTAGACAAAAAAGATCAAATGGCCCTATTGAGTAAAAAGCAATAGAAACTACTTAGAGAAAAAAGGAACAAAGAAAAGAGAAAGGTTGTTCCACAAAGAAGGAATCAGAACAAAAATGATCAAGAGAGTTCTTCTTATACTTCCACATGCTTTGAATGCAAGAAGCCTAGACACTTTAAGCCGGACTGCCTTGTATTCTTAGAAAGACAGCTGGAGATTGAGAGAAAAAAATAGAAAACCAACCTTCAAGAAAGGAAGTCTAGCTGTTTGGGATTATGAGCAAGTTGATTCTGGTGAAAAAAAAGAAATAAAAATAGAAAAAGAAGCACTATTGTGCCTCATGGCTCAAGAGGATGAAGACCACTAGGTATTTAAATCTTTTTTCTATACTAATGATGATGAATCCAATACTAGTGATAATGATAATAGTAATGATGAAACTGATGATCTATATGAAGAGCTATATGATGTATTGACAAAGGCTAAGAAATATTTAAAGCATGCTAAAGTAGAAAAAGAAACCTTACTTAAGAAAATTTAGCAGATTGAAAAAGAGAAAATGATTTGTATGATTTAGCTGAAAAAGTATTAAGTGAAAGTAAAGTTTGTGATCAATGTGAAATTTATAGATCCAAAATAGATACATTATACAAAGCTTTACATGGTTTTACAAATAGTAAGATGAGATTGAATAATATGTTGCAGAATTAAACAACTTTTCAAAATAAGATTGGTTTGGGATATAGAAAGCAAAACAAGAGGAGATCTAATAAAAGATCTCATACTCTTAAGTAAAAAAAAAAACTTTAATTACATGATGTGTTTTTACTATAATCAAAAGGGACATTATATTAGACACTGTCCATATAGAAATTGTATACTAAAACCAAATGAAAAATTTGTTTGGCTACCTAAAACATCTATCTCTAATAGAAATTTTGTTATGTTTGCTAACAAAACTGGACCCAAGATTTATTAGGTACCACAAATGTAAGTATAATTGCTGATTTGTAGGTTTATGGGAGACAAATGAGCAATCTATGGTTCTTGGATTGCGGCTGTTCGTGCCACATAACTGGAACAAGGACAAATTTATCTCTTTCACACCAATTATAGAAGCTAAAGTGATTTTCAGAGACAATGCTAAAGGAAAAGTGACAGGTATAGGTAAGGTTGGTAAGTTACCTAATTGTTATATTGATGATGTGTTATTTGTTGAAGGCCTTAAGGCATAATTTGTTAAGCATTAGTTAGTTTTGTGATAGGGGAAATCAAGTAATTTTCAATTCCAACAAATGCCTTGTCATAAATGACAATGACAAACAAGTTAAGCTTGTATGATGTAGAATCAACAATATGTATGATAACTCTGGATTTAGAATTAAATTTAGATTCCTCATGTTTGGTCAGTTTTAATGAGGATTTGTGGATTTGGCATAATAGACTTGCACACACTAGCATGGATCTCATTAGAAAACTTTCCAAGAAAGATTTAGTACTGGGATTGCCAAAATTAAACTACATCAAAGACTTTATGATCTTTATGGGTGAATCGATTCCCAAATCGATTAATTAGTTAGTAACTGCTCGGAATTGATTCACAGCTACAAGTTAGTTATTTTTCAAAAATTAGTTATCATAACTATAAATAGCCTTCACCCTCATTTCAATAGAAAAGTTTTTCATATTAGTTTCTCATAACTTCAAGCATAAAAATAGAGAGAAAAACCTGAGCTAAAATAGATTCATCTTTACCTCTTCATATATCAATTAATTAAGGATCTTTGATCAAATATGTGAGGATCACACTCTAAATAATTGAGATATTCATCTCAATTGTGGTATTGTATTCTCTTACACTATTCTTGGTTTAATTTTGAGATTTCTAGGTTGATGAAATTTAGAAATACCAAGGAAGAGGTTGATCTTCCCTTTGCATCTTCTTTAGTTGTAAGGTTGATTACAATTAATTGAAGGTGTAGAGTCATTTGTATTTATAGGTTAGCAAGGGCCCAGCCAAATTCTTGTGTATGAACTGGTGTATAGGAGCCTGGTTAATTCCAGTGTTTTAGTAATAAAAAGTGACTATCTGATTGAGAATTAACCAGTAAATGTAGATTTCAACTATGATTTTAGTTGAGGTTGAACCATTTTAAAAATCTGGTGTTCTCGATTGTTCTTTCTACATTTTGCCTTTTTGCTATTCTGCTACAATTTTGAATTTACTACAATACTGGTTTAAACTATAATTCTGCTAAATTGATTAATTTGTCATTATGTTTTGAATTCTTAATTACATCAATGACTCCAATTAACTCTTCATTATCTAATAGAGTTACTTTGATAAATCTTTTAAACTAGAATTCAATCTCCAAATTTAAAAAGAGTATATATTTTCATAAAGGGCAATATCATTTTTGTATTTCTTTTTAGGACCAACAGTATCAACAAGTGCCAACATTTCCAGCAAAAAAGGAGATTCAATATTCATAACCTTAAAAAGTTCTAAACTATGTATGAAAAAAAACTCAATAAATCAATCTTCATTGTCAAGTTGATCTATGTCAAAATCTGGGTCATCATTTGTAACTCCACCATCACATGCATCACCTTTATCTACATAAATTTCTTGCAATAGGTAAAAGGTACATATTGTAATTAACAAACATTTTAAAAATGAGACACTAAATAAAGTAATTCTCCAATGCTACTTTTATTATATATTGATTTCAATTTGTATTTGTCAAATAATCATTAGCTAAAAGATAAAAAGTATGAAACAATGACAAAAAAAATTGGATCCCACGATATTGCAATTGCCATGAACAAAGACATGATCAAAAAGAAAAATCAATTTCTATCTATTTAACTTGCAAGTGACTAGGCATCCTTAGATGCCATTAATACTAGCAAGTTTTAGTATTTTTATAAAAAAAAATTATTCATCTTATGTAATAGTAATTTGGTAATAAAACATTAAAGCCATCATAATGTTTGGGTATAGAAGATAGAAAATTTTTGCAACAATAATTATTTTCTTTTTACATAAGCAAAAAAAAAAAAAAACATAGATATATGAGCAATTATATTATTTTATTCCACACATCTATGAAATTTATAAAACATTATCAATGAATTCATATAATAATTAAATTAGTTACTGATCAAATAATTATATTAGCTACTAGTCAAATGTTTATTAGCATTAGATTTGAATATTGACTCATACATAAGCCTTTTTATTAACTCTATAGCCTAAACTCAAAATCAGACAATTGGAAGACAACAATACAAGTAATGTGTGGTTGTTATAGTAAGATGCCTAATACTCATATAAGAATATTATAAAAATACAAGTTATAGGCTTTAATTTGTAAATGATCTACACAATTAAGTTTTATATACTACTAACATATAGTAAGAAAATAAATCTTTCTAGTTTGTTTAATAAAATAAATACCTTATGAACGTCAAATTGACTTGTTGATTTAGAAGAGTGTGAATTTTCATCATTTGGTTTATTTGCAGATCCTTCCATAATAGGTGTTAACATGTTAGCATCCACTTTAATGTGAGGATTTTGTTGTAATATTGCCTAAAGAGCAGCTTGGACTCTATCTAATATTTGTTGCATACTTTGCATCTGTTTCTTGTTTTCTGTCTTTTTTTTTTTACGCTTTCGATATTTTCTACTTTCATCAAAGAAGTAGATGTCATGTTCCTCTTGTAGCAACGAACCTAATCAACCTTCTCTCTCCCAAACACATATTGAAAAATATTCATAAAAGCTTTACTTGGGGAATTCATAATGCTCTGTAGTTGGGCCAACAAAGTAAATATGTCAAATCAACAAAAGATGTCATTAGATTAATTAGACAATAATTATTATAATAAAAAGAATATCATAAAATTTATTAAGAGTTTTTTTTTTGCAATTTGTTGTTACTTTCTAGATTCATGCTCTTTCCTTGGTTGCTTGTGCAAGTTACAATAAATACTTCTGATTGAGAAGGCTCTTCATTATTTTCCTTAGTAGCACACTAACAAAAAATCAAATATAAATGAATATATTTCACAAAAATATGAAAGTTAGAATTATAATTTAAAAGCTAGAAGGATTCTTACTAAATTTTCTTGAATTCTTGTCAAACTCTTTGTTCCAACTCTATGGTTGCATTTTTGTTTTGCTCCATTTTTTGTATTCTTTTTACTAATTTCTATGTCAAATAAAAATTTCATGTAGACTATATGTAACAAACAGTGGCGGACGCAGGATTTATGGTCAGTGGGGGCTGAGAACCGATGGTAATTCATACTTTGTGAAGAAATTTCTAAAAAAAATGGGGAAGATGTTCAAATGAAGAAAATTTTATATTATAAGCTTTTTAACTACATTCATAGTAACAACGCAGGATTTAAAATAAGTAGGAACTAACGAATTGAAGTAGT
>JANHAO010027242.1:0-10913 GCA_026873985.1 Saraca asoca | reverse complement strand
CAAATCTTAACGTTTTTATACTTCTTCTTTAAGAAAACAACTGGATCGACCACTGTTTCAGTTTATACATAGAATCCTATTAAAATATAAACAACTTATAATGTTTGATCTTGAATTTTTCCGTTGTTCATTCTCCATTGTTCCTGAATCAAAGATTCCTGAAAAATAAGTTTATTATACTAAAACATATGGTTAGTTCAAAATTGGTTTTTCAACATCCAAAACTAGTAATAATAGTATAGCTTAGGCTAACAGGCTACAACAAGAATAAAAGGAGAAATGATAGGGATGAGAAAGAGAACTAGAACAATGACTTTGGAAACCAACTTGCTAAAAAGGCAAGGAACAAGCAACTTCTACATCAAAGTCGCTATAATAGCTATAGCACCTTATCAAATACTTAAAAACACATCTTTGTAACTAAAAAGGATAGTAAGAATTTTGGGAAGCCTAGCCTCATAACAACTCTCAACAGATTCAAAAATATGAGCAAGTTTTGAGCACTCAAAGATGTAATTAAGGATCTGATCAAAAAAGGTCGCCTGCGAGACTATGTGGTGTAATCTCCTGGACAGCGATCGTAGTAGCCCCAACGGCCGCAACAATAGTAGCCCTAGCACCTCTAAATCTTCTTTTTTAACATATGTTATTTCAATGTAAATAAAGCATCCCAGATTAGTATTGGAATTCTAATGTTATATAACTTTTGAATAAATTTTCAAGAAAGCCCAAGCTCGAATTTAAATTTGGTAATCTCACACTTTATATTATTCTTTTTGAAGCTCACAAGGCATGAAGCGAGATTTTTCGCTTAATATGAATGGGGCTAAGACTCCACAAGCATCAGAATGTTATACCCCTTATCGTTCCTCTAAAAACGGAAGCAATCCCACCTTTTTCATTCGGAAACAAGTTATTCTTAAAGCTGAAGAAATCAAGTTATCCATTGAACAACAAGATTGCTATGGTGTAACTCTCTTGGCACTAGATTGCCACCTTGTGCATGCATACAACTAAATTTTAGGTGTTGTACTATACAACTTATTGCTAACCATTCGAGCTGATGCCCCCCGAAGCTAATTTCAGTACTCAAACTTATTGCTAGCCATTCGAGCTGAGGCCCCCAAAAGCTTATTCCTACACTCAAACTTATTGCTAACCATTTGAGCTGAGTCTCCCTGGAGCTCATTCCAGGACTCAAACTTATTACTAGTCATTTGAGCTAAGGCCCCTTAGAGCTCATTCTGGCACTTAAACTTATTGTTAGCCATTTGAGTTGAGGCCCCTCTGAAGCTCATTCTGGTACATAAACACATTGCCAACTTTTCAACTGAGGCACCTTTTATGCTAAATTCATTGCCAGCTCGTCAGCTGAGGTGTAGAGGTGCTAAAATAAATTCATTACTTGCCTAAGCAACAAGACTGCTAGCAGAGTGTTCATATCACCCATAGAGCAACAAGATTGTTGTGGAGCAATCCACAAGGCATAGCTCAAATGTGACTGACTGCTCACAGCTCTCGTATGACCTATTACTCGCAGCTCTCATGCGACTTATTACTCGTAACTCTCATGGACTTATTGCTCGCAGTTCTCATGTGATCTCTTACTTGAAAGTGCAACCTCATGCAAACTACTCAATGTGCTAGCCGAGACACACCTAATTACCTACTGAGCACTCAAACTCATGCTAGCTAAAGCATAATCTGACCACTCAACTTATTCTAATCAAGGTATAGTTCTCATACAACTCGCTACGCCTTCATGCAATCTGTTGGCCATTCGGCATGACACATATAATTTGTAGTCATGGTTTACTAGTTTCATCCTACTTATATCACATTTAGCTCACTAAGGTTGATCGACTTATTATTCCTAGGTCTGGAGCATTTCCCTCATCTTTATTATTCCTAGCACACCCTGGACAATTAAATGGATCAAGTCAAATTATGAAGGAGCAAAGAAATTAAGGTAAAAGGGCCTTACTTACCAATAAGTCATGACAAGTGGCATAATGCATCAGCCCTCCACTTGACACTTCTCTTGCTTCCAACACTTGGGAATTGGTGTAGTGTCCTAAGATCACCTCTTCATTGTTTTGAAGGAAGTCAAAATACTCCTACGTGTTTGGACCAAGGCTTAGTATATGCTCTTTAGCTGCGACTTTGCGAGCCACACATTTTGAAATGGCCATGACCTTCTTTCCCTTATTTATTTTTCGTCTTTTGGTAGGGAGCTCGAATGGGACTGTGACCTTGATAACTTTGGTCACCTTAGGAAGTGAGGTGGGAGCTAACTTTTGTGAAGGTGTTACAGTCAAAGCAAGAAGAGACTAATTTGTAATAGTGGGAGCTACAGCACCATTAGGGCCTGATGAGGTTGCAGCAACCTCGGGTCTTCAAGCTCATCAAGAGTTGGCCTTCAAAGGATGAGTTTCACCATATTCTCGTAGTCTTCAAAACATGCTAGACCAATCTCCCTAACTTGATGAGCTCTAATTTCTTTAGTCAGCTCGGTGTTCAAAGCTAGACTAAACTTATAGGAACGAAGGAAATCATCATCGAATTTGAAATCATTTTTCAGATCACTTATACCAACAAATCGGCCTAGTACTTTAGCCTCCTCAACCTCAAGCGTTGGCTTCTCTTTGCTAGCCCCATTTGCAAACATAGGACAAAACGTCAAAAATGTTAACATGAACTCATGATAACTTGCACGACCTCAACTCACTTACTGGGCATTAGAACAAAACCAAAGCTACGAAGAGGGTGAAAAGACAGGTATGAAATATAAAACTAATGAGTCTTATAATTCCCTACATTGGATTTGCCTTTGGCATCCCTTTATAGCAAAACCCTCTTGAAATCAGAATGTTTAGATGAAAGGTAATAAATCTCATCCAGATAGCCTATACTCGTAATACAATAGAGGTGGTAAAAAACTCTTACAAATAACGGTGGAAGGTTATTTCTCAAGTACATAAGTGCAAGAGAAATGAGTTGAGAGTAGGAGTTCGAGGTCAATTGGAATGGACAGAGCTTCAATTTGTTTAATAGATTAATAATGTATTGGTGAACTAGAACCTGAGCCTGACAACGAGATGCTGGGTACTAATGGCAACATATCCTCGAGTCAATCGAGGTGAATTCCAGTTTCTCACTTCAAGCTAGGGAGTCAGGCTTGTCATCACTCCCTATTTGGTGACTTCGACGTTTATGAACTATAGCCATCTACATAGAAGGGCAAACAATCAGGTCACTTTAAGCAGCCAGGTTGTTTGAAGCAAACCATATCGAAAAAGCTAAAGCTTCTCTTTGCTAGACAAAAAATGTTTCTATACAGTAAATCATACATTCCTCGAGCCACCGTATTAGAGACCCCAAACTATTAAAAACTTAGAAGGGCTTAACCAACAAAGCCTACCAGATTATTGAACCCTAGGAAAATAGAAACCTAAATCCAACAATGTATAGCTTGAAAACCAGTAGACAAAATTTCTAGCAATAACTAGATGCTTGCCGTTGGACCAGGCAGTGTGATACCAGAAACCCATAAAATAAAGCATTTTAAAAGCAAAAGTCCTGAGAAGGCTTACTGTGTCAAAAGGATGAGTCATACTCTAGAATGGGTGAAGGCAAAATAGATTTTGATAAAATGATTGGTCCACAACAATAGCAATGGCAGGACCAATGAGGCAGAAGAATGAGACTAGAGACAACTGCTCAAGAACTCGTGAGGCAAAGTCAGTTTTTAGAAGTAAAAGGGAAAATAGGGGTTTCTTATCTAATATGGCCTTGATGGCTTGGCCGTTCAATTTAGAAACTAATCGATTGCCCATAATTTGATGGTCCAGAAAATAACCAGGCTTAATCATCGCCGTATTGGCAGCCATGGGAAAATGCAAGCAATTAATGCGATAATGATGATATCAGTAGGTGAAACGACAAAATAGAAATTTGAACAACAACATAGCTCATCGCAATCTCTAGCTTTTGCCAACGAACTCAGCTCCTAGTCCTTTGAATGAGCTAAGACTCGGGGGCTAATGTTATGTGTATTTTCTGGTACTATGACAGATAGGCTAGCAAAAGACTAACAGACAAGTTCAAGGGGGAAAGCCCCAACCCATCCATGACCCAACATCAAGTTCACTCAACAAAGGCATTAGATGGCCAGTCACGAGCTTGGAATGTGGAACAAGGTCAAAATAACGGCCCCCGGCTCGCTAGAAATGAGCTCCAGCTCACTAAACGAAGCAAGCCTTCAACCGTCTTCTAAAAAGATACTTTGGTTAGACCTGGGAATGAGACCAACTTGCATAGCTGGTAGGTAGCTTAGTACGAGCTCAGACCACCAAGCTAGCTACCCCAAGCATTGGCCATGGAGCACCTAAGTTTAATTAGCAACTAGAGACACACTCTCGCGACTGACAAATCAGCTTCCAAAACTTACACATCAGCCTCCAACAGTCTGACAATGAGTTGCCTAGCATTTATTGCCCAATATGACAAACAAGATAGATTTACAACTTGTCAAATTATACTTGTAATCCTCCCTGTTTCTATAAATAAGGAAAGGATCATTATGAGAGAGGAAGGGGAAAAAGACAGGCAGAAACTCTATCAAAATAGCGATAGAATATTTGTATTATCGTTCTGTTGGCCTGAAAAATGAGACTTCCGCATAAAGCTAATATAAACCATCATGGACGTAAGGGTCACATTAGCTTTAGCCGAGTCATGTTAAAAAAACTCTTGGTGTCCATTATTCTTCCTTTCTCTTTGTCTCTTTCATATTCATGTTTGCATCTATACAACTTACAGTTTAGGATTTCAAGAACTATTCTGTTTGACTGAAATTTGAACTTCTCAAATCAAATTTTTTCATCAACAATTATATTTATGAGTTTTTATATATTATACATTTAAATTTATAATATATTATGTATTAATTATGTTTTTATATAATTTAATTTAAATTTTTTATTTTTTAATTATAATATTATCTAATTGAATTATTGATTAATTTGATCCAATCAATCTAACATGGGATTTTGACCACATACATGGGAGGATTTTGTGGTGCTTCTTTTAAATACTATGAACTTGTTTGGTAATTGTTTTTAAAAATAATTTTCTATTTTTAAAAATAGTCTACTATTTTTAAAATAAAAAAATCTGTTTGGTAAATCTATTTTTAAAAATAATTTTAAAATTTTTATTCTGAAATCTTATTTTAAAAACTATTTTTGAAAATAACTTTAAACTATTTTCAAAAATAATTTTTAAAAATAAAAAAATAGAACAAATTTCTAAACAGACCCTATAATTTTGACAAATCTGATGCACTATGGTGAATGGAATCTGATCATTATCTATAGGAGATGGACAAGTCGTGCATGCGGGGACTTTTGCCTCCGGTGAGGCTTATTTTTCTGTGGACAACAATTGCTGAAATGTGCTTTTGAATTTACAAAAAAGCCCCAGCAAGCGACTTGGTAAACTTAGTAAACAATTAAAAGACTTTATCGAACATGAAAAAATTAATAAAGTGAATAGATAATTGGATAAATTATATTTGTGTTATTAATTAAGAAAAATTAAATTAATTTATAAATAATTTTAAATTTTAATATTGTAATGACTATTTTCTTAAAAAAATAATTTTTATTTTTTAATATTTTATAAAAACAACCAACAAAGGCGGGGCCACAGGTAAACGTCTTGTTCCCAGCGTTTCCCGTGGAAAATACTTGTCTTGTCAACGTCTTTAAAAAAAAATTTAAAATACAAAAAAGAGCACCACATGGATAAATAGTTCAAAAGTAGTACCAACATCGAAGAAGGACAGAAAAGTTATAGGTGGGACCTAAAGAAAAAGAGTTTGGTTGAATCAATGCTGTTTGGAGGATTCTTTAACCCTGGAACACTATAATTTTTACAAATCTGATGTAGTTGCGCTATGTTTGATCGTTATATCGTTACTATTAAAAATAAAATACCAATATCATTTTTAAAATAGGGGAATTTTTACAGAGGGAAAAATATCAATAATTAATTAATTGTATGAAGATGCAGTTAAGTTGCCAAACCATAATGTAAAAATTAATAGGAATCATGTATTTACATAAAAACAGTAGTATTGAAAAAAAAAGAAGGCAAAATAGTATTATTCTTTTCAATCTGCCAATGACATTTATGTTATGTGGACACTAAATGGCGTTGCAATATTGCGTATAGAAGGTACAACAATCACAGGGAATTTAGTTTTCATTAATTTTGAAAACTTAAAAGCAAAACTTTGAATTATATAAATTTTGAAATCCAACATCTATTATTCATTTAATTTTTAATTAATAGTTGTTGACGGTGGATTTCGATTACACCTGAATCCGGCCAACGGAAGGGGTTCTTTTAGGACCTAAACTATTTCTCGATTGTTGAGAAAGTAGAAAAATACTGAATAACTAGAGGAAGGAGGAGAAGAAAGAAACACATAAAGGTTTAATGTTGTTCAGCTAAATCCAGACAGCACCGAACCCTACATCTACGGAGATATTTTATTGATCTGAAGGAGTATTTGGCGGAGTTTCTGCTACTTATTTTCTCTCTCTCTTTTTACAATGACTCTAGCCCCCAATTTATAAAAGCATGAAAGGATACAAATGGAACTAAATAAACTTTACATCTGTTACATTAAACATTAAATGAATAAGACTACCTAGAGTACTGTAAACTGACTTCTGCATGTTGCTTCCTGCGCGTGGGACATGATGGCCGCATTTGCAGAACGATGGTGCAAATTGTTTGTTGGCCTTGTGCTTGACCTCAGCGAGCTTCTGGCTGGGTAAGACTTCGTCCTAGCGAGCCTGAGCTCGTACGTTGGGGCTGCTGCTAGTTTGTGACCTTGAGCTCGTTCAGCCAGTGAGCTTGGGTCTTTAGTGAGCTGAGGTCCTTTGCACAGCGACCTAGTGGTCTAGCGAACTCATCCTTTTGTCAGATTCAGCTCCTTTTGAGCTTTTTCTAACCCACTTCGTAGTGCCAAATTTTATTGATAACACTAGCCCCCCAACTCTCAGTTCGTTTCGCGGACTGGGAGTTACGATTCTTTCTGGAAGGGTCTTCTTAGCCAAAGTCTTTAGTGCTCAGCCTACCGTGTAATCACTTCAAACTTCACTTTATCTGAACCAGACCATACTTCTTTCTGAGCATGATTCTCAGTTGTTTGCATGGCAATCCCATTCTTTTCGTACCATTCGATTTGGGGGCAGCCAATTATCCTTTGGATTTTTCTGTGGACCCGCCTGGCCTATATAATGCTTGTGAAGCTCTACAGGTTTATTAGTAGAGTGCTTCAATAGGTGTCAAAGTTAAGCCCCCCCCTCCAATTTTTCTGATAGCATGGCTTCTAGTGAATCTCTTTGAGGCATGTATGGTTTACTGTAGAAGATCACAAAGCGTGAATGGCCTACTATATGTGACTCCCATGTATAGGTTTTTATGCTAGCTTGAGGGGAGTCTTGTGCAGATCTTGGATTATTTCCTCACGATTCAGTCATGGGCCTCAGCCCTGCCAACTAGACTCTTAGTGCTTTTTTTTTAGATTGCTCTAGGTCCGGAGGAGCCATTGGCTGAGGAGGGATATTAGCATGAGCATCCGGGCTTGCTTGTCTTCCTGCTGAGGGAAGTTTGTCTCCTAGTTGTTGGCTTTCTTCCACTTTGTGGAAGCAATAGCTATAGGCTTTATGCTTTTATTTTTGTATTTTCCATCTTCTAATGTAATTTTACCTCGTTGGATGGGGCTATAATGAAATGAACCTCCTTTGTAACTCTTGAATTACTGCATTAGACATTCTGTTTGTAGGAGTTGTTGTATGATAGCTAAATGAGATATTTCGATGGCTAATCAGTCGTATTCTTTAATGAATCTAAACATTTTGTGCTTTGGTAAAGAGTTTTATCCAAAGAGATCACATGTGAGCTATGAATTAATAAGGGGTTGTGAACATTAGGTTGCATGAGAGCTATGAACATTAGGTCATATAAGAGCTGCAAATCATAATGACCTTGTTGTTTTAGACAAATAGTTAGGTTAATTTTAGCATTTTTATGCTCTAGTAAGCATATAGCTATGCTGGCATTGAGTTTTTAAGAGTGCCACTTTATGCCTCAGTGAGCACGCAGCTACGTTGGCATTGAGTTTTTAAGAACACCTCTGTGCCTCAGCGAGCATGCAGCTACACTGGCATTAAGTTTTTAAGAATGTCTCTGTGTCTCAGCGAGCACATAGCTACGCTGGCATTGAGTTTTTAAGAGTGCCTCCATGCCTAAGTGAGCACGTAGCCATGCTAGCATTGAGTTTTTAAGAGCGCCTCTGTGCCTCAACAAGTACATAACTACGCTGGCATACTAGATTTGTGCATTATAATTAGCAAAACAAAATTATACTTTGATAAAGGCAATAAATAAAGTAACTAAAGCACATGATCAATATATAATCCGAACTGAAGCTCTTTGTTCTTGGCTGGGATCTTGCTGGGGATGTTGAGATAATGGCTTCGTAGGTCGCTCTACATACCTTTGTAGGCGCCCTCTTTTGATGAGGTCTTCTATCATGTCCTTCAATGCCTAACATTCTGAGGTGTTATGTCTAATCTTATTGTGGTAGGCATAGAATTTGTCTTTATTTCTGTGCTGACTAGGAGTCCATTGAGACTTGGGCTTTCTAAAATCTTCTCGATCTCACTCAATTAGGAATATCCTATCTTAGGTGTCAGACAAAATGTTGTAGCTTTCATGGTGACCTTGGTATCGAGGCCGCTCATCCTTGCTCCTCTTGATGATTTGAAGATCAGGGCCGCCCTTTCCTTCTCTATGGCTACTCCTCCTCTTATTCTAATCTGAGGTGCTCGAATCAGACCTCTTCGAGCCGAAAGTTTCATCCCATCTAGCTTGTCTCACAACTTGCTCATAGAAATCCCTAAGATCCTTCATCGGTAACTTGTAAATGCTTTTGTACAGATTCCCATCCTTGCGGAGTCTCGTAGAGACTGTTGCCAAAATAGTTTCTTTCGAAGGATTTTTTACATTATTGACCTCGTGCCTGAACTGAGAGATATAGTCCTTCAACGACTCTTCTTTTTGTTGGAAGATCTTAGTGAGGTGGCAAGGTGAAGTGAGCTATCTTTTCAATGCTCAATATTAGTCAACAAATTTCTTTTGACATTCTTCCCAACTGCCTATGTTGCGAGCTGGAAGACTTTTAAACCACATCAGAGGGAGCCCCCCAGTGTTGCTGGGAAGATACGACATTTCACGAGGGGATTGATCGTCATGAGATCTATTTAGACATTGAACACATCTAGATGATCATACGGGTCTCTATCCCCATCATTGAGTGAGATTGAAGGAACTTTGAACTTTGGGGGAAGGGGTTGCACTTCAATTTCTTCGGTGAATGGTGACCTCGTTTCATAGTGAGTTCATTTATTTAGAGCTCGAAGACATTCTTCAAATTGATTCATCCTCTGAAATAACTCTTCTACAAGTGAGTCTTGTATCAGACACCATTGATTCTCCTAGTCGCGGCTGTAGCGACCTGGAATGTGCTTTTCACCACCCTACCCTTGTTCGGTCCAAGATGGAGAAAATTTCAAAAAAATTTCAATGAAGAAACCCATCTGGCCGAACATACCCATCTAAGATCCCATTGGATTGAGGCTTCAATGTATCACATACATCAAATACAAAGTAAAAAGAAGCAAGAATAACCTTTAATCTAGCTCCAATCGTAGCAGAATGTGTTGAATCCTCCAGTCACCAAGCAGTCCACACGTCCTGCCTCTATTGGAGATCCACGCCGGAGAACTCTTCCCACGGCCTTTACAGCTCCTCTCTTTGTGCTAGCAAGCTCTCGGGAGCTGGATGGACCAAGAGGAAGCCGAAAATTCATTGAATCTCAATCGGCCTCCTTCTCCCTCACTGGTTCGGTACAACCGAACACATGGAGAACCTTTCTTCATTTTAGTCGAAACTTTAACCAAAGCAAGGGGAAATGAGCTCCTCACATCGAAACACTTCCGGTGGCCTTCCTTCATCAGTCGAACGCTGCTAAACGCTGTCAAATACGCAAGGAGAATGAGGCTCTCGCGCGGCTTCTCTCTTCTCCCTACCGTGAAGTGGCCGAACATTTTGGCCCCAAAGCAAGAAGGAGAAGAAGCCAAAACAACATCATTTTGGCCAAACTTCTTTGGGGTAAAACGACATTGTTTTGGGCTGCAGGAAAAACTATTTTTTCTTATTTGCAAAATAGTTCCTGAAGTTTCATTAAACTTTATTTTCGGCCCAAGTAATTTCACCAAATTACGATTTGGTCCCTAAACATCAAATATGTCCAAACTTTGGCCATATCATTCCCCGTTATGCATGTGACCCAGTAGGCCCCTGAAATATTGGCAAAAGTCCAAAATGCCCTTCAAACTATTTGAGGGCATATAAAATTAATCCAATTAATTTTGTGATCAATTTCTCCAAATTAATCACTTGGACTTTAATCTATAAGTGGACTCTAGCAAGCCATTATAGCTACCCAATTTTCGGTAGGAGTCTTCGAGGTGATAAGCCTATCTGTGGCTGATATTAGTGTACATCACCATGCACACAATGCATGATACAATCCCTTCATTACCTATATTTGATCAGTTAGAGGTATGGATGCCAATCAACCTCCATAACCAATCATAGTTTCTAAACATCGTGAATTATTTGACTCAAACGAATCCGAGCACCCAAATCCCATTCGAGTCTCGATTCTATCCTATGCAAGAATTTTCCGAGTCAAACCAATTCGTTGAGTGGCCATGGATATCAACTCCAAAGAGTGGTAATGAATCCTATCTTGATTAGGCAATGCCTAA
>JANHAO010027241.1:0-10889 GCA_026873985.1 Saraca asoca | reverse complement strand
GTATATTCCATGCCATGATTCTCAGGTTGATAATCAATTACATCTGGAAAAGTTGATAATGGTGGAAGAACAACTTGAGCCTTTACGAATGGATTGAGCATTCTCACTGTTCCATCCATCACAAGATCCATGAATCATTGTTTTTTGAGACTCGGATAAATCCAAACGATAAACCTTATCTTCCCCAAAATTATAAAATGGACGAAGGGTAGCACTAGCCATGGATTTTTTATGTGCTTTGGATCGGAATCTTGGGCAATTTAAGATGGCACGTAATCGAACGTAGTCACCGTAATCAACCGCTTTGCAATTTCATCCAATAAGGGAGTGTTTGGTAGGGAGAAAGTTTTCAGTTTCCTAAGAATCCTAACTTGGGAAACTTTGTTTCTTATGCTTGGTAACCATTTTTTCAAAAAACATTTCCAGGCAACTAAGATTCCCATGAATCATTTTTTGCCAACTTTTCCATAAAATCATTCTCATGAGAGGGTTGGGAATCTTAGTTTCCCATGGGCATGGGAATGTTTTTGTGGGAAAAAAGACAAATATATCATTTCTCAATGAGAAAAAAGACATATATATCATTTACTTTCTCTCTCATTCTTTCTCACACTTTCTCTCTCATCCTCTGTCTCACTTTCTCTCTTATCATTTCTCACACTTTCTCTCTCATCTTCTCTCATACATTCTCTCTCATCCCCTGTCTCACTCTCTCTCTCATCCTTTGTCTCACTTTCTCTCTCATCTTTCCTCACTCTCTCTCATCCTCTCTCATTATTTCTTTCTCATCCATCTCTCACACTTTCTCTTTCATCCCCTCTCTCACACTCTCTCTCATCCTCTGTCACACTTTCTTTCCCATCCTTTCTCACACTTTCTCCCTCATCCCCTCTCTCACACTTTCTCTCTCATCTTCTCTCATACATTCTCTCTCATCCCTTGTCTCACTCTCTCTCATCCTCTCTCACACTTTCTCCCTCATCCTCTCTCGTGCACTTTCTCCCTCATCCCCTCTCACACTTTCTCTCTCATCCTTTGTCTTATTTTTTTTCTTATCCTTCCTCACTCTCTCTCATCCTCTCCCACTCTTTCTCTTTCATCCCCTCTCTCACACTTTCTCTCTAGTACTTTCTCTCTCATCCTCTCTCACATTTTCTCTCTTATCCTTCCTCATTATTTCTCATCCTCTCTCACGCTTTCTCTTTCATCCCCTCTCTCACTCTCCCTCTCTCACTCTCTCTCTCTCTCATCTTCTGTCTCACTCTCTCTCTCTCATCTTTTGTCTCACTCTCTCTCTCATCTTCTGTCTCACTTTCTCTCTCATCCTTCATCACTCTCTTTCATCCTCTCTCACACTTTCTCTCTCATCCTTTCTCTCTCATCCTCTCTATTTTTTTTAACTTAAAATAGATAGGGGTATTTTGGATAAAAATGTTAAGATTCCTAAGAAAGTTATATTAGAACAAAACGTAGGGATGTCTAGCATTCCCAGAAATGTTTAAGGTAAACCAAACACGTTTTTAACATTCCCAGAAATCATCATTCTCAGGAAACATGATTCCCAGGGACGAAAAAAGAATCAGTGTACCAAACACCCCCTAAAGTCATGATGCAACGTAGCCCATCGGTTGATATCAACATTAACCATCTCAATTTCATTTTCCTCTGTCATGATGCACATATATCTTTGTGGAATTTCCATCAACTATTTTTTTTCTAGGTAGTAATATTTAATTTGTTTTCTTTTAGATTGCTTAAAATGATCAAGGCCATTTATCTAACATAGTGAAAAAGAACCCAGATACTAATGAGTAGGATTTGCTTTATATTACTTTTACCCAAGTCGTTAAAATTTATTTCTTTACTAATAAAGCACCTTTAAAGAAAGGTATTTATCATTACTCTATTTTTGATATTGTTTGTGTTGAAGCTTTAATTGTGTGTGTGTGTGTGTGTGTGTTTTTTTTTTCCTGATTTTACTTTTTTTATTCTTTTTTTTTCTCCCTTTTGATGGTTGACTTGTGTGTTCTTTGTATTTGTGTAAGTTTAGTTTAGTGTGTTAATGTTGCCTATAAGATGTTTGACAGAATGCCAAAGAGATATTAATTATGTGATTGTTTTCTTTACTTCACTATTAGTTATCCTTCATTTTTAGAAATATTAGGGGGGGAGTTTATATGATTTCAAATTTGAAATGTAAAAATTATTGTAAGAGAGTTGATAAGAGGTAATTGCATTGTAGTTCAACTTTGTTATTGTTATAGGCATTTTTCAATTTTACGAGATGGGCTGGCAAAGGCCCAACGACAGATCAGACCAAGTGAGAGAAGAGTTAAGTTTGGCATATCACTATTTACATGAGTATAGATCGAGGCAAAGGTCCTAGCTCGCTAAAAGATAAGTCCTGGCTCGCATAATTGGCATCTCGCCATACACGAGCTCGCATTGCCGAAGGCTAGCTCATGAAGATCGTCCTTGCTGACCAAAAGCCAACAACAACCCAGACAAAGTCCTAGCTTGCAGACATTGCACCTCACCTAGCTAAGGGCTTGTTAAGGGTAAACTCGAAGTAGCAACCTTTTTAAACTTAGTTCGTGGGACCAACATACAAGAAGCAGCATTACGAGCCCACCAGTAGAAAGCAACCTTTAAAAGCCAGTCAACAGTTTGTAGAAGATATTTTACAGTACTCTAGACTGTCTTGTACATTTATTTTGATGCAATAGAAATATAAATTATGTAATTACAATGATAACCTCCCCAACCTCTATAAATAAGATGAGGGAGATCACTGTAAGTTGATTAAGCTTGGATGGAAATACTGTAACTTTGCTAAAATTTCTCTAGATTAATAAAATGTTATTGTAGACGTAGGGACCAGTGCCACCTAGTTTTGGCTGAACCATATTAAAAATATTGTGCCTTTGCTACTTTTCCTCTACCCTTCCTCTTTATCTTTGCTTATTCAAGCGAAAGATAGTTTGAGTCCTAGAAGAATCTCTCTAGTTAGCTAGATTTCGATAGAACCAAAATCCACTATCAATATTTTGGCACCGTCTATGGGGACTCATCTATTCCTTGGTTGATTTCTTGTACATTGGTTGATTTCTGATGTAATCTTAATGGCAAGATGAAAAGCCACCAGAGCTTTGAATGCATTGGTTGACCCCCTGGAAGGTCATGTGTCTACAACGGACTCCTCCATGCTCCTGTCATAGGTGTCACAGCTGGCTTGCCCCTAGCCAACTCTTTTCAACTTGTTATCGTTGCCAAAGGCCTTGATGGAGTACAAACTTGGCTTCAACAACAAAAGAGGCTGGAGAATATGATGGGAGAACTGACTAAAGCAGTCACTGTGCTAGCATAAGCACAAGTTTAGGGTGTGCAAAGGCAGACTGAGGTTGCTACACTTAGAAATGTTCCCTAGCAGCAGTAAATTGGATGTTTGAGTAGAGCCAATCAATCTTCAGGTCACTGCTTGCAACAGTAGACTCCAGGTCACTGTTTTCACAATCAAGAGAGTCAAAGGGATTAACAATCTTTTGGCTAATGATCTGGGTCACAGGACCCGCTGCTAGAAGAATTATATTAAAAAATGAACTAGTTGGAGAAACGTCTATGAGCTCTGAATGATCGAACTCACGATGAAGAGAGGTTGTCATTCTCCAAAGAGATCGAAATGCAACCCTTCCCTCTTAAGCTCAAAGTCCCTATGATTCCACTATACGATGGAGACATTGACCCTTATGATCATCTAGATGAATTCAATGTTCAGATGGACCTGCAAATGGTCGATCCTCTGGTTAAATGCTGAGTTTTCCCAGCTATACTAGGAGGTGTACCTTGGGTCTGGTTCAAAAGCCTTCTAGCTTACTCAATATGCAACTAGGAAAAGTGTCAATAAAAGTTTATCAGCTAGTACCGAGCTTTGAAGAGGCAACTCGCACCCTCTTATCACTTCTCGATGATCTTCCAGTGTAAACATGAATCGCTGAAGGATTACATTGCTAGGTTCAGGCTTGAAGCCTACTCGATAGAGAATCCATCTAAGGAAACCATTTTGGCAACAATTTCTGTGGGACTCCACAAGCAGAAAAAGTTGTACAAAAGTCTATACAAGTCCCCAGTGAAGGATTTAACTAAGCTTTATGAACAAGCTGCCAAGCAAAATCAAGTGGAAAGAAACTTTCGGCTCGGGAAGGCCTGATTAGAAGGACGAAAAAGATAGCTCCACTCAAAGTAAGAAGAGGAGCATTGAGAGTTAGAGAATTGACCTTAATGGCCAACCTACAAAGAAAGCAGGAATCGAACAACCTTAGCATCAAGGCCATCATGAAAGTTACAATATCCTGTTGGACACTTAAGATAGGATTTTTGCCACAGAAAAGAATAATGAAGATTTTGGGAAACCCAAACCTTTGAGGTCGAGCATAACACCTCAAAGTGTTGGGCATTAAGGGATGCCATATAGGACCTTATCAAAAGAGGTTGCTTGTAGGAATATATAGTTTGACTCTTCGAGCAACTTTAGCAACCCTAGCAGATCACTGATCGCGAGCAAGCCTTTTTGGTTAGGACTATATTTTGATGATGTAGTGATGTTTAGAGGTTAATAAAGGCCTTTGAATTTCTCTGTGTATTATTCCTTAGCAAAATGCTATATAAAAGAGAATTATTTTATGATTGACAAAATTAAGCTTGATTTCGTTACCAACTTTTCAGTTGAAACACCTTGTGTGTTAGGATTATTGCCAGCTTGTTAGTTGAGGTGTAAAGGCGCTAGGAATAAACTCATTTCATACCTGAGCAACAAGACAACTGGTAGAGTCATTCATATCTTTCCAGAGCAATGAGATTGTTATCTCACTGAGCAATAAGATTACTGTGGGACTGAGCAACGAGAATGTTATCTCACTGAGTAACAAGACGCTGTGGATCTGAGTAATAAGATTGCTGTTCTACTGAGCAGCAAGATTGATGCGAGACTGAGTAACAAGATTGTTGTAACACTGAGCAACAAGATTGTTGGCAAAGTTAAACTCATAATGCCCATTGAGCAACAAGATTACTGTGGCGCAGCTCGTGAAATGCAGCTTTTATACGACCTAATATTCACAGCTCTCATGCAACCTAATGTTCATAGCTCTTGTGTAACTTAATGTTTACAACTCGCATACCACTCCTTACTAGGCATAGCTCTTATGCGACCAATCTATATACTACTCGCTACCAAGGCACCTTGATGTCTAGCTCATTGTTCACTGAGAAGCATGGTCGATTGGTTATTCTAGTATCTCATTTTACTATGATTTGTAAAAATTCATATTATTGTCTGTGATGTACAAAACATTCAAACACAATACAATAAGCAAAGAATCATGAGAAAAATCTCATTCATTATAAGCCTCAACGAGGCAAACTTTTTCGTCATAGTATGACATGTATAGTATGAGGTATGGCTTGAGTCAGATGAACAACATGCTGACTAAAGACTTTGATTACATGGTAATTCGTAAAGGAGGCCCTTTGCTAGTGAAACTATTTAACTCCCAGCCCATGAAGCGAGATGAGAGTTTGGGGGCTTATGTTATAGGCATTTTTTGGTTCTGTGAGATAAGCTGGCAAAGGCCCAATGGTAGATCAGACCAAGTAAGAGAAGAGCCAAGTTTGGCATATCACTATCTACATGAGTATAGAATGAGGCAAAAATCATAGCTCACTAAGAGATAAGTCCCGGCTCGTATAGTCAGTATCTCACCATACGCGAGCTCACATTACCGAAGGCTAGCTCATGAAGATTGTCCTCGCTGATCAAAGTGCAGCAGTGACCCAGACAAAGTCCCAGCTCATGGACATCGCACCTTACCCAACTAAAGGCTCATTGAGGGTAAACTCGAAGCAGTAACCTTCTCAGACTTAAGCTCATGGGATCAGTCTACAAAAAGCAGCACTACAGGCCCATTCACAGAAAGTAACCTTCAGAAGTCAGCTAATAGTCTATAGAAGATATTTTGCAGTAGTCTAGGTTGTTTTGTATATTTATTTTCATAGGCTAAGCCTAAACAGAGATATTGTAACTCTGCTAAAATTTTTCCAGATTAATAAAATGTTACCATGGACATCAGGACCGGTGTCGCCCGATTTTGGCCAAACTATATTAAAAATATTGTGTCTTTACTGCTCTTCCTCTGCCCTTCCTCTTCATCTTTGCTTGTTCAACCAAAAGATAGTTTGAGTCCTAGAAGAACCACTCTGTTGAGTCCCAAAAGAACCACTCTAGTTGGCTGGATTCCGACAGAACCGAAAATCACCGTCAATAACTCCTAAGTACTTGATGATTTTAGTCTTTCCTTGTTTTCATGCTAAAAGATAATATCACTATAAAAAAAATCCTTAAAATAGCGATGGTTACAAGAACTACTAAAAAACATGGCGTTGAGTCGATGTTAGCGGTGGTTAAAATGAATCGCTCGAAACTGTGATTATTAAACCGTCACTATTTTTTTTAGAAATTTACAATTTAATTTAGCCTGTTATCTTTTTATAAAAATTTTCTTTTTTCAATTTTATATTTAATTTTGTGGTAGTTCTTTAACAACCATTAATTTTTTTTTAATATTTTTTTAAAATTTTAAGCTATTCAATTTGTTCATTCCATTAATTAATGATAATAGTTATCCCTGTAAAATAAAAAAATACAAATCTATGGTATAATAAAAATGACATTCATTCAAATATAATAATGGCATTCATTCAAATAAAATATTCAAAGTTACAACCAATACAACCAAAAGTTATAACATCAATCAACTTTTACATTTTAGTCAAAAATTGTTTAAAACCAAAAATATGATAAAACCTAAGAAGATTAGCCATAATCGATGGCATTTCTGTCTTGATTGCACCCTTATAAAGATCGCCTTACATGTATAGGTGAAAATTGATTTTCCAAATTAACATTAACCCCATTCTAAAAAGTTAAAAAACAAGAACATCTCAGATTAAAGCATTACTTAGAAATTCAGACATGCAAAAATAACAATTCAATTGCGTCATAGTTTAGCAAAATTCTGGTTTGAAAACAAAAATTCAATTACCTATAAACTAATGCAATTATACCATAGTTCGACAAACATATGTAGAAACTAAACATCATATTGGTCCAATTATGTAGAAAAACAGGAATTCAATTATGCAAAAATTGTTGTATAAATCATGTTTGTGTGCGTGTGCTTTTTTTGTAATACTTGAAGTGTTTGTAAGAAATCAATTTCTATGCATTGGCAGCCTGAAGAGAAAGAACATTAATAATGTCTGTGTGTAGCAATAGAGGCTAGAAGGCCCAAAAAGTGGAGATGTACATTTTGGGACATAAATATATGAATGAATAAAACATGTTAATCACCAACAAAAAGCAATTATATTATATCAGCATCTAAACATCTCCAAAATTCTATATGGAAAGCTTAGTTGTGATATAGGCAGAGTTACTGCCTACTGCAAAAGTTTATAGACTATATGCATATTTGTCAAATGAACTTTTGCTTTTAGATGACTTTGCATGATTGTAGTGTGTTGTTCCTTTAAATAATCATAGCTATTATTGTATACTGGAAGAAACGGCTCCACGAGAACGAGCCCGTAGGGAAAGCGAAAATGAGTCCTCACGAGAAGTCTTCAAGGTATCTCATCGTAAACGGAAACGGCAAGCGCTCACTCAGTCATGGTCCGGAAGCCACCTTCCAGCGACAACATGACTCAGCAAGCATTAGGTCCGAGGATTAACCTCGCGATCGCTTTACTCGTGCTCGTCCCCACAGCGACTCTCGCGGCTGCTCCAAAATTGTGAAGCCCTCGCTAGGGACAACAAAGTGTCTTGTCTGACACAATGACGGATGTAAACCTTCATGTCAACCTGAGAAGACCTACTTCCGCAGCCTACCAACAGAAAGGGGTCTTTTCACCGTATATGCTTATTTATTTGATATGACACAATTGTAGCTTGTAATTAATGACCGGAGCTCATCCTTCCTCTATAAATAGATGATATTGTTAGCAAGAGAGGGGAGGGCCAAGAGAATGATTCTGAACAATCATAATAGAAAATTCTCTACCATGGACGTAGGGTCCAGTAAATTTGGATTTAGCCAAACCACGTAAAAAACCTTGTGCCCTCTCTCTTGTCTCTCCTCCTAGTCCATCAACCTATACACACACACTAACCGAGAACAGGTCTGGGATCCCAAAGAATCCCCCGTTGGCCGGAGTTTGGAGTATTGACCAAAATCCGACTTCAACAGCTATCTTAGAGTTAAGTTAAGGCTTCGTCTATACTTAATAGCATTTTGCCAAAACAACCATTTCTAGTCCTATATATAATGTATTCAAATTCTTTTTAGTTTATTTTTTTGGCATGAGTGTACATTGCCCAACACACAAGGCAGAGGAATAATAGAAAAGCCTGCAACATACGCTTTATGAACAAGGCTAGACTCCTCAGAGAACAAGGCTATGCAATCATATTCTTTCAACAACAGATCTTTTTAATAAAAGAATTATTTGGCAGCCAACAGGAACGTATCACCAAATGGCAGCAAATAGCAAATAGGAATGCAGCAAACAACAAATGGCAAACAGTATTCATGCAGTTGGAATAATAGATTTGACCAAGTTTTACTCACGACACATGTTGGTCAGTAGGCGGTTGACTAGACAAATGGAGTGGAATGCACCTGCTCATGGCCCTGATATAGTCCATAATGACTTGCACTTGCACTTGTGTTTTAGCTAATTCCTCCTTATTTTGATATAGCTCTGATTTAAGCCTATGAAATTCTTTTTGGTTCATAAGAATGTTGAAGCCTGATGAACAGCTGTCACCTCCTCTTTGAGAATTGCTCCCAAATACGCTAGTGGAACAAACACCCATGCCTAGTCCTTGAACACAACCTGAGTGCTCCTTCTCAAATACTTGCCTAAAAGCATCGTCTGGGGAAATTATTAAAAACTATGTTTAGTCCACTTAACTCGAGGCTTCTTGCAATTTTTCCTAAATAAACAACAAAAAATAGGTATCAATATCAACTAATTATTATTTCAAAAGTAATAAAGTTTTTAACAAACCCTTACCCTTATGCTCTTTGCTTCATCGTCCACGTACGAGTCATCAGTTCTCCTATGAATAGTGTCTCACAACTCTGCCCGTTCAACGGAATCTTGTCTCTCCTTCTCCTATAATGGATATTATGTATGATATTATGTTCTTCAAGGGATGCTTTGGTTTTGTTTATACACCACACTTTGTTCGGAGTGTAGGAGCACACTATTCAACTGATCAACTTACAGTTTTGTTACTTACTACTGTGTTATAGCACATCTTTGCAATTCTAATTCAAGTGAGTCCATGACTTTGAAAAAAAATAAAATTATAGTTTCATTATTAATTTTAGATTGATTAGATAGAATAATTGTCTCCATTATTCAAGAGAATTCCTGAAAGTATTTAAGTAAAAAAAAAAAAAAAGCTAATATACTTGGTTGGAAGAAAGGAGGCTGTATTGTTTGTTGGAGCTAAGAAAGACACAAGGAAGGATGTTAAATCTGCAGAGGAAATGAGCCAGAAATAACATGGGCTTAGACTAGTTATAACAATACGTCACCTTGTACTCGTCAAAGTAAAATACATTATCATACTAGTATACATTGACCAAGCTGTGTTCATAGTCTTCTTAAATCCCATTCAAATTAATGATAGCTTGACTTGTTACCAATATTTACTTGTACCATTCATTAATTTAATTACAGGAACAATTTAACAAGAAACAAAACCTGTATCTTTATTTTATGAAGAAAAGAGTGTGTCAATTTTGCTTATTTTTATTCATAAAATAACTTGAGATTTTGTGAAACATAAACCAGTGAACAGGAAAGGGTACTGAATATAAACCAATTGCATTATAAACTAACTGGTGCATTAAACCTGAGATTTTTAACTATATTATACATGAAAAGAATGAATTAAACCTGCTGAGAGCCATTTGCAACTGTGTTGTAGTTAATATAATTTGAGCTGAGCTAACAGGTGTGTCTACTTAGAAAGACTAGCAGATATATATACGTAGACATCTGTATATATATCAGTTTTTTCGCTCCACACAGTGCCATATGGTGACAGGCACGTGAATAAAAATTGAAATTGGCAATTTTAGAGCTTATGTTACATTTTAAATTGGATTTGTTTCTCTAATTAGGTGCGTGAGCCTTCTTCAGCTGTATTTTTTTTTATCATTATGTATATATCTAATTAAGCCCTGGGTCTCCTTACTATCTCATTCTTATCATCAATTTTAATGCATTGTTCAAAGACTCTTTATACCAAATCCACAGTCAAATTTATTGGACGGCAAGCTTTGTAAATGGACTGTTCCTCAGTTTTGTTGGCTTTTGGTATTTAGTTCTGGGAACACCAGAATCTCACCCTTCAGCTTTTAAAAGGAGAGGTCCATATAAACTTAACGGTACCAAAAGAAAATATAAAGTAGGACAAGATAAGGATAGAGACCAGACCACTTGGAGGGTGTGGTAGATAAAAAATAATAATAAAAAAACTATATTATTTAAAACAAAAAAGGCATTGTTGTCTGTATTGTTTCCTAAACCAATATTAATTAAGTTTTCTATCATGCAATGATACAACTTGACTTGTTTTGATTATTGTATCCTTGTCATCTTCTAAATGTCACCCACTTGATAGCCATTATTGGTAAATTTGTACCAACCGTGGCAAGGAGCAGAGCCATTTATATTAGCCTCTCTCTTTTATGTATGTGTGAGAGAAATTATTTTTCAACCCAGATACAAGCTTGGGTTTATGATGTTTATCTCATAGC
>JANHAO010027240.1:0-10889 GCA_026873985.1 Saraca asoca | reverse complement strand
TCCAACGAGATAAGGGAAAGATTCAACTTTAATTCCGCATTATAAATTGTTTTTCTTTATTCTATTTGATAAAGGGACCTGACAGATACCCGTTGAGTCCAGGGACCAGAGTAGATTTTGTGCTTATCACAACGAGGTTGGACACACCACCTCAGAATGCCATACTCTGAAGAATGCCATTGAGGGCCTCATTAGAAGGGGTTGGCTATAGGATTACGTGGTAGGGCCACCTGGGTAGCGTTCTCAATTGGCTCAGCGAGTTATCACTCGAGAACCTGAGCCTTCCATCTGAACCATATTTTGATCTTGTAACGCCCGATTGTACTAATCATCATATGCTAAATGAATGAAGAATGCCAATTGGCTAAGTGACATCTAGGCAAAGGAGTTTCCACTCCACTATTGTAACCGCTACAACAAAACATAGCGAATGGTTTTCACCTCACTACAACAAAACATAGCAAATGGTTTTCACCTCACTGCAAACAAAACATAGCGAATGGTTTTCACCTCGCTACAACAAAACATAACGAATGGTTTTCACCTCACTGTAAACAAAACATAGCGAATAGTTTTCATCTCCTACAACAAAACATAGCGAATGGTTTTCACCTCACTGCAAACAAAACATAGCGAATGGTTTTCACCTTGCTACAACAAAACATAGCGAACAATTTTTACCTCACTAGAGCACATTCCTAACAAAACACGATTGTCTCAAAGCAAATGGTATTCACCTTGCCACAACAAAAAACTCAACGAACGATTTTTACCTCTCCATTGTTGAAATAAAATCATCATGATTACCCGCAGCTCTCATGCGAACAAGTTTTTTCGTAGATTTCATGTGATTAAATTCTCATAATTTTTATGGACATGCTCTCTGCATCTCAAATGAGATCTCTTAAGTGCGGCTCACTCACAATTTCTCTCTCACATTAAGATGAACAGTCAAAAAAATGATGAAAGCATAGACAATTCGATGAAAGAAGAAATTCTCATTAAGTTATCATGAGTTTGCATACAATACTGGATGAAGCTTTCATTATAGTTTCAGAAAAGGAGAAGAACTCGTCCCCTGTAAAGAACTCAACAAGCGAGGCGACGGTAGATCAAGGGAAAAAGACTGAAAGCTTACAGTTCTTGTAAAAAATAGCTAAAAAGTCAGCTACCAGTCGTTGGGCTCACAGATGAGCAGCAACCCTAGAGTTCCTCCTGCATATTCCTCCAGAACGTCCTTTTGAGCCACACACAGCAATTCAAAAAGTCATAAAAGCTGGCTGGCCAGGTAGCAGTACCACAATCAACGGCCGGAGGAGGTGGCCAGAAGACAGTGTGAGAAGCTCGTAGGAACCCGCTAGGTGGACCTTGCACTAGAGCCATGTGCAACGGGCTATTAACGTCTCCTGCCACCCTACAATAGGCCATCCACATCTCACCAAGCTTCGTCGAAAGCCAAGACACCAAAGCATAGGGGGCTCTTCAGTCTCCTCCATTAAGTTTCTCTGGGACGAAAGGAAAAATGCCCCAACATATAAATAGACCCGATTAGCCCTTTGAAGAATCCAGAAAAGATCTGATCTAATCTTCATCTAATGGTTTGAAACGAGCGGCAATGCCACGCTAATGACCAAAAATGGCAAACAGGGAAAAGCATTGTCTAAAGCAGAATGGAAAGACATCTGACATGACATCTCAGTCAAAAAAGGATACTAGCTGAAGACACGAATCTAGCCTCGGAAACATGCAATTCCCAGTCCATAAAGCACACCGAGAGTTGGGGGGCTTATGTTGTATACAAGAATTGGCCTCGCAAGGATGAGTCCTCGAGCATAACAAGGACCAAGTCCCATGCTCTAGTAAGCTGCAACAGCGAAGTAATTTTGAGCGCCAAGCCCTGCCTTGCTTGTCACAACACAATGATGCTGCGAGGAGAAATCTGGCACATCCCATGAAGCAGCTCCCCTTGCGAGGGACAGACAAGCAAAGAAATCATAAGACCAGATTGTCAAGTGACCAGCGATGTCTAGCTCGCTACAGCAGAACCTATGATGCCTCCAAGCCAGACTTCCCTGTTCATATCGTCGAGTAGCAGACATAAGTCCACCGCCAGCCTAGGGGGACCACTTAGCAGCCTACTCTCTGCAACAGCTAGATTGTAGTCCATTCTACTATCTTTTCTCATTTATTACTTGATGTAACACAACTGTAGCTTATAATTTAATGCATGCAACCCCTCCTTCCTCTATAAATAGGATTATATTGTTAAGAAAGAAAAAAAAATAATCTTGTAAGTAGAAACCCTGTAAATCATTGTATATTAATAAAATCTCCGTCGTGGACATAGGGTCCGATACTACCCAGATTTGACCGAACCACGTTAAATGTGTTACTCCTTTTCCCTCCTCTTCCCCTCGGTCCTCTCTCTTCTGCACTTCAAAGGAAGTATTGAATCCCAGAACTCCTCTCCGTTGGCTGAAGTTCGAGTTTCCCATACCAACCGAATTTCACCGTCAACAGCAATTGAAGTCAAAGTTAAGAATTTGACTTTTTCTTTCCCATTTTGCCTTGCCTTTGTAGGCTTCTTTTTCTTCTTCTTTGGCATTTCCAAGTTGCATACATGTAGCCCATATCTTCCTTTTCAAGTATAATTTCTCTCTATACTTACATTCTCTTTTCTCAAATAAGTCATTCATCTCTTCTTATTATTTTCTCCTATTTTTATGGTTGACTTCTCTCTTTTTTCTCTTCAATTTGATACCAAAATCTTGCTGATTCATTGAGTAGAAATTAAGCAATGAATTTTTGAAGCTCATAATCACTATTTGTATCACTATTCAACCCATGAGTCAACTTGATTTTTCTGGTGTTTTAGAGCTTGGATCTATTAGATATAGCTTGTTTCATTGTATTGAAGCCAAAATCTAATAGTACATGATTGATTGATGGAAGGAAAAACCTTGAAAATTTAGGAAGCTGTTAGCCTAGTTTACTCTAGCTACATATTTTCTTTGGTTTTAATATTGAAAAACAATTTTATATGATAGTATACTTTAGTGTTTTTAATTTGTTTTGCATGTTGAAAGGAAATAGTTCAAGAAGATCCAAGAATAGTTTTAGGAATTATTTTTATTTTAATAAGATCTTTTGTAAATGAATTCAAATCAGATTTGATTCAAATTTTTTTAAAATATTGAGGTAGATTCAAACCACTTGAAGGAAACAAAGGGCCTATTTGGAAGTGTTTTCAAGTATTTTTATTTTATTATTTTTTAAAAATAGCTTTATAAAAACAATTCTAAAAACTATTTTTTTAGAACAAAAAACTTGTTTGGATGAAAATTTTGAGAACAAGTGTTTTCCTTGTTTTTGAAGAAAATCAAAATACATTTGGTATTATTTACAATTTTTCATTAATGAAAATAGGTATTCTCCTTATTTTTTTAAAAAAACCTAAAAACAGTTTTGCACAAAAATAAGGAAAACACCTAACTAGTGTTTTCTATAAACTATTTTTTCAGTTACACTTTTACAAAATAGTTTTTTAAAAATAACTTCTGAAATAGTTTGCCAAATAGGTTTTTTTGTTTTTGTAGAACAAAAAAACAAAAAAATTATTTTTCAAGATAAAAAAATAGGCTACCAAATAGGCCCAAAGATTTTAAATGATCTTTCACAAGTACAAATTTTATAAAACTATTTTTCACCTTATGAATCGATTCACATATAAATTCATTAAAGAACTTATGAAAATCATATTTTAATCGATTCATCAATCAATTCATGAAAATATGTTTTGAAAAATACTTTTTACTAAAGGTTAGGAATTTTGCTTGAATTGATTCAATAAATGATTCAAGATCTGATTATAACAGACTGAGATTCAATTACCAAACTGATTCATTAGTTGTAATCACTATGAATCAATTCACCAATTGAAAGTTAGTTATTCTATTACATTAGATTACAACAGTTATAAAAGCCTAATTGCTTTTAATTTTCAACAAGTTTTTCAAAGTTTTCTTCATCCTTCAGGTGCAAAAATCTTTGAGAAAAGTGCTATACAAGATTTCTTTCTACCTCACAGAATTTTCAAGCTCTAATCTTGAGATTTTGAATCAAAGCTCTCTATTGAATTCATCCTAGTTGTTTGAGATTTCATCTCAAACCTGTGGTATTGTATTTCTTAATCTCTCTTATCTTTATTTTTCTATTTGAGTTTCTAGGGATTTAGAAATCTTGTCTAGGTTTGTAAGAATCTGTCATCATTCTTATATTTGTTTTTAAGTTTTGAAGAGCCTATGTGTAATTCTTCTAGGTTAGCAAGAAGCCTATGTAATTTCTTGTGTTTTTATTTTTGAACTGGCCTTCCAGGAGCACTTTTTGAATCCTAATTATTTATTAATAAAGTGGTCTTTTAGTTGAGAAAAGATCTAATGGAGTAGACTTGAATTGCAATTTCATTTCAAGTTGAACAACTTTAAAAATTTGTGTCTTTAATCTCTTTTTCTACTCCTATATCTAAAATCTTGCTACATAATTATTATTTCTACCATCTCCACAATCACTAATTATTTCTCTGCTGTACCTCTCAATACAAGCTAATACTTCACAATTCTTGTTGAATTCATAAGAAAGATCTATATTAAACTAAGGTGTATATACATTCCCCTAAAGGAAAAAGGGAAAGATCTGTGTTTCTATATCTTTTACTGGGACCATCACAAGCTAATGTGCTATTCTTCTTGGTCTATGAAAGGTATTAGAGATTTTGGTGGAACTAGATTTGATCTTGTTTCTAGCTACCAAGGTGAGTGATTCTTACCTTTCTTGTGAAATTTTGTGTGATTATGTTTTAGATCCATTAAATATGGTTTAAGTTAAGGAAAAATGGATAATTGTGATTGTATGAGAAGGTTTGAGTTTAAATGGATTCGATGTCATGATAGTTTGTTTTTTGGTGGAAAAAGCTAAGATTTGTGCTTGTTAGACTTTCAAAATAACTTGAGTTGAACTTCTATGGTTTGGTGCAAGCTATTATGAGGTTTCTCCCTATTATTTTGCTGTTGGCATGAAATTCCTACTTGTGCAAGTCGAATTGCAATTTTTGAACTAGATTCGTGATCATAGTCACAGAAACCCAGTAATTTTGTTCTTACAATCTGAATCAGAATTCAAACTAGATTTTTTCTATTGTAATCAAGCCTTCCTACCCTATTCTTCAATCTTAATCGTGATTCTAATCACATTTGTAGTTGGATTTCTTAAATGTTTTCATATTTTGGTGATTAGATTTGTGTTTTTAACTAATTTTCCTAGAGTCAAATCAAACCTTTCATACTGGAACTCCTTGATTCTATTCACGAGTCTACTCAAATTTCTTCATCGATCATGCTTACAATTTTGATCACATTCCAAAACTTTATTGACTTCTTAGTTCAAACTTTCTTCTCTTTAAGACATCTCTTATTTCCCTAGATTTTAACTCAACTGGAATATAATCAAATTGCATATAACAAATAAGAAATCCTAAATGAGTAACTTTTAAACTAGTGTTAATTAATCTAACAATTGATGTTATATATACAAAGTGGCCTCGCGAGGATGAGTCCTTGGGTGCAGTAGAGATCAAGTCCCTCGCTTTGACGAGAAGCCTACGACGAGCTTCGCTTGGCCCATCAGAAAGCAGTGACAGCGAAGTGCTCCTAACACCAGCCCTACCTCACTTGTCACAATACAGCGATGCTGCGAGGCGATTTGGGTGCATTCCGCTAAACATCCTCCCCCACGAGGGACGGTCCAATGAAGAAATCATAAGACTGGATTGTTGAGTGATCAATCACTTCACTCAAGCTCGCTTTCTCACTACAGTGACACCTAGCTCGCTACAGCAGAACTCGCAACGCCTTCGAGCTAGAAATCCCCTGCTCAGGGTGTCGAGTAGCAAACATAAGTCTATCGCTAACGTAGGGAGACCATTTAGCAGCCTACTCTCTGCAGTAGCCGGATTATAGCCCCTTTTGCTATCTTTTCTCATTTATAGTTTGATATAACACCACTGTAGCTAGTAATTAATGCATGTAACGCCTCTTTCCTCTATAAATAGGATTACATTGTTAGAAGGAAGGAGGGGAGAGTCTTATGAGCAAAAACTCTACAAATTACTTTACATCAATAAAACTTCCGCTGTGGACATAGGGTTTAGTGCTACCTGGATTTGGCCGAACCATGTAAACATGTTGTTTCTCTTTTCCTTCTTCCTCTCGGTCCTTTCTCGTCCACACTTTAAAGGTAGCATTAGGTCCCAGAACCGCTCTGTTGACTGAAGTTTGAGTCCTCCATTTGAACTGAATTTCATTGTCAATATTTTGGCATCATCTGTGGGGACCATCTGCTTTTTGAAGTTTCCACTGTGGCCTAGTCATGGCCAAAGGAAGAACAACTCAAAGTTCTACAGCTCCAGCTTCTCAGTAGCACACCACTGCACCTGAAACTTAAGAGGCTCAAACACCTGACCAGTCTCGATCGACACTCAAAAACACAGTAAGAGAATTGGCTAAGACTGTCAAGGTGCTTGCTTAGGCACAAGCACAAAATCCTCAAAGGAAAGAACAGGTCATGGCACAACTCCAGGAGCTTCGTGAGGAAGCTCAGAGGGAAGTCCATGATGATCGTGATAGCCAGTGACCGGGGGGGTCGCAGCGAGCAGAAAGCTTGATGCCTCAACACGAAGATCAGTATCCAGCAATGGAAGAGGTTCTCCAGAGGCTGAAATAGCTAGAGGAGCGCCCACAACCTTAAAGTGATCAACCTCGTTATGAGGAAACCTCACAATTTTCTGTTGAGATCGAGAAGAAACCTCTCCCGCAGAAAGCTCAAAGTGCCTGCTATCCCGCTGTATGACAAGAATAGCGATCCAAGCAACCACCTGGATGCGTTTAATACTCAAATGAACCTCTAGATGATCGATCCCCTGGTAAAGTGCCATGTCTTCCCTGCCACGCTAGGGGCAATACCTCATGCCTGGCTCAGGCACCTCCCTGCACACAGCATCGGCAACTGGGAGGAATGCCAAAGGAAATTTGTTGACTATTACCGGGTGTTAAAGAAGTAACTTGCACCTCCTTGCCACCCAGCGATGATTTTTCAGTGCAAGGATGAGCCGCTCAAGGATTACGTGGCCCGATTCAAGCATGCGGCTAACTCCGTGGAGAATCCCTCCGAGGAAAGTATTCTAACAGCTATCTCAGTGGGACTTCGTAAGGACGGCAAGTTGTACAGGAGCCTTTACATGTCCCCCGCTCGAGATCTTGCTAAATTTTATGATCGGGTGACAAAGCAAATACGATGGGAAGAAACCTTTGGAATGGAGGAACCCAAGCATAAAGTGGGTTGTAGCGGTCTCACCACAAGCAAAAAGAGGAACAGCGAGAGTCACAACCACCCCACTCCTCATCTCATAAAGAAAGCAAAACCTCAGCAATCTGAAGGCCGTTTCGAGAGCTATAGCATCCTATCAGGCACGCAAGACAAAATCTTCACCACAAAAAAAGCATAATGAGGATTTTGGAAGGCCCGGGCCATTAAGGATACCTGCCAAGTCCAGAGATCAGAGCAGATTTTATGTTTACCACAACAAGGCTGGACACACCACCTCAGAGTGCTATACGCTGAAAAATGCCATTAAAGGCCTCATTAGAAGGGGTCGGCTACAGGATTACATGGTAGGGCCATCCGGATAGTGTGCTCAACAGGCTCAGTGAGTTATCACCCGAGAGCCCGAGCTCTCCATCCGAACCATATTTTGATCCTGCAACACTCGATTGTACTAGTCACTATATGCTCAATGAATGAAAGATGCCGATTGGCTAAACGATATTTAGACAAAGGAGTTTTCACTCCACCATTGTAATTTGCTACAGCGAACGGTATTCACCTCGCTACAGCATAATCTCTACAACATATTCGCTACAGTGAACGGTCTTCACCTCGCTACAGCATTTGCTACAGCGAACGTTATTCACCTCGCTATAGCATAATCTCTATAACATATTCGCTACAACGAACGGTCTTCACCCCGTTACAGCATTTGCTATAGCGAATGGTATTCACCTCACTACAACATAATCTTTGTAACATATTCTCTACAGTGAACGATCTTCACCTCACTACAGCATTTGCTATAGTGCATGGTATTCGTCTCGCTACAGCATAATCTCTACAACATATTCGCTACAGTGAACGATCTTCACCTCGCTACAGCATTTGCTATAGTGCATGGTATTCGTCTCGCTACAGCATAATCTCTACAACATATTCACTACAGCGAACGGTCTTCACCTCGCTACAGCATAATCTTTACAACATATTCGCTACAGTGAACAGTCTTCACCTCGCTATAGCATAATCTCTACAACATATTCGCTATAGTGAACGATTTTCACTTTGCTACAGCATAATCTCTACAACATATTCACTATAGCAAAAGGTCTTCACCTTGCTACAACATGATTCTGTATAGTGCCATTGTCTCAAGTGAATGGTTTTCACCTTGCTACAACAAAAACTCAGCAAACGATTTTTATCTCACCATTACTGAAATGAAATCCATCATGATTACCTGCAACTCTCGTGCAGATGAGTTTCTCGTGGCTTTCATGCTAATAAATTCCTAGAATTTTTATGTGGACATATTCACAACATCTCAAGCGAGATCTCTCAGGCGTAGCTCACTCATGACCTCTCTCTCTCTCACACAACAAGTTAAGCAGTCAAAAAAATGACGGCATAGTCGACTGGCCAAAGAAAAATTCTCATTAATTATCGAAAGCTTACATACAGCAATGCTTAAGGCATTCATTACAGTATCTGAAAGAAGAAAAGCTCATATAGTAGAAAAGACCTCGACCTAACGAGGCAACAGTGCATCAGGGGAAAAAGACTGAAAGCCTGACACTATGATTCTTGCAAAAAGTAGCCAAAAGGCCAGTTACCAATCGTCAGGCTTGTAGAAGAGCAGTAGCCCCAGAGTTCCTCTTGCTTATTCCTCCAGCACGTACTCCTGAGCCACACATAGCAATTCAAAAAGTTGTAGAAGTTAGCTAGCTAGGTAGCAGCACCACATGCAATGGCCGGAGGAGGTGGCCAGAAGTCACCGCGAGAACCCGTAGGAGCCCGCCAGGTGAATCCTGCACTGAACTCACATGTAACAGGCTATCTATGTCTCCCATCACTCTGCAACAGGCCATCTATGTCTCACCAAGCTTCATCGGAAGCCAAGACACCGAAACACAGGAGGCTCTTTAGTCTCCTCCATCAAGTTTCTCTTGAATAAGAGAAAAGAATGTCCTAGACTATAAATAAACCCGCTCAGCCCTTTGAAGGATCCAGAGAAAATCTAATTTGATCTTCATCCAATGGCCCAGAACGAGCAGTAATGTCATGCCAATGGCCAAAAATGACAAATAGGGAAAAGCATGGCCTAAAGCAGAATGGAAAGACATCTGACATGACATCTTAATCAAAGAAGGATACTGGCTGAAGAGACGAATCAAGCCTCAGAAACTTGCAACTCCCGATCCATAAAGAAAATCGAGAGTTGAGAGGCTTATGTTATATATACAAAGTGACCTCACAAGGATGAGTCCCTAGGCACGACAGAGATCAAGTCCCTCACTTCGATGAGAGGCCTACTGTGAGCTTCACTTCACCCATCAGAAAGCGGCAACAACAAAGTGCTCCTAACACCAGCCCTACCTCGCTCTTCGCAATACAACGACACTGCGAGGGGATTTGGGTGCATTCCGCTAAATAGCCTCCTCCACGAGGGACGGTCTAGTGAAGAAATCATAAGACCAGATCATTAAGTGATCAATCACTTCACTTAAGCTCACGTTCTCGCTACAGCGACACCCAGCTCATTACAGCAGAACTCGAGATGCCTCCGAGCCAGAAATCCCCTACTCAGGGTGTCGAGCAGCAGACACAAGTCCACCACCAACCTAGGGAGACCATTCAACAACCTACTTTCTGCAGTAGTCAGATTGTAGCCCCTTTTGCTATCTTTTCTCATTTATAGTTTGATGTAACACCACTGTTTATGGTAATTAATGCATGTAACCCCTCCTTCCTCTATAAATAAGATTACATTGTTAGAAGGAAGGAGGGGAGAGTCTTGTGAGAAGAAACTTTGTAAATTACTTTACATCAATAAAACTTCCGCTGCAGACGTAGGGTCCGGTACCGCTCGAATTTGGCCGAACCACGTAAAAGTGTTGTCTCTCTTTTCCTTCTTCCTCTCAATCCTTTCTTTTCTACACTTCAAAGGCAGCATTGGGTCCTAGAACCCCCTTGTTGGTTGAAGTTCGAGTCCTCCATTTGAATCAAATTTCATTGTCAACAATTTAATACATAAAAGCTATAGTAACAATGTGAATAGTCATTAAGATATTATGACAGAAAATGTGTGGTTATAATGGGAATGGCATGTGAATCAGTCATGTAATTGTCTATTTGTTGAAGTTATGTAAATAACTGTGATACTTGTTATGTTAATGCAACAAGGAATATGTATGGTTGCAAAAAGATGGAATGTGATTTATGTGATCAAAACTATGATTGAATACAAATGTTGTGATATAACTAGTATAAGTAAGAATATTGTTAAAGTTGAGAATCCATCATGAGATGATATATGATACATAATAGTAATGATATGCGATACATAAGTATGATAAAAATGTGAATGATGAATATTATGATACTATGATGGAATGTGTGATTGTAATGGTAATGGAAAAAGAAGCAAGTGGTATGATTGTGATGAGAAAAGATACTATTGAAATCCTTGAAAACTCCCTACAAGACATAGGATGGTAAATGATGAGAAT
>JANHAO010027239.1:0-10893 GCA_026873985.1 Saraca asoca | reverse complement strand
ATGCACAATTACAATTTTTTATGAAAAAATTACAAGATTTTGATCATGTTTGTTTTGTTAAAAAAATATCTTCTGATAAGTAATTTCATTTATTTGTATTTATAATTACAAAAAATTAAAATTATAAAAAAATATTTTATTTACTCAATGTTATATATAGAAAGTATAGCAGAAAATAAAATCTACTACTTTATAAAAGAAGTTGTTTTCCCACACTATTATAGTATCATATATTATTTTGTTAATTATAAAATATATAAATAATATAAAAGTTGTTTAGTTATATACAAGAAAATAAGATTATTTAAAAAAAATATTTTCCAATAGGAGCTTTCATATAAAAGTTATAACCTTTATAAGTTTTATATTAAACTTTCATAAAAAAATATAAAAAAAATTTAAAATATGTAGGAAAGCATTATACATCAATGTATAGCTTCCTATTCTTGAGTCATGAGAGCATATATATATATATATATATATATATATTGAATCTGCTTAAGAACATAACGTTATATAGTAGTAATTAAAGTTATCAAAATCCTATACACCTATGTTTTACAAGTATGTAAAAAAAAAAAAAACAAAGTAAATTTAAAATTCCTGTATGACATATCAATATTGTATTAATTGTAATGTTTTATCGATTAATTGTTATAATCATGAAATACATATGAGATTTTACATTTCTCATTCTACTATTTTTGTCAAATAATATTACAAGAATAATGCTATTACTCTAATTTTAAAAGTCCTCTTGGATCTTTTTTAATAGTCCCATATAATTTTTTACTCAAATGAAGAAAGAAAATAGAGCAAAGAAAGAAGAAAGGAGTATATCTCATCAGTTTTATAATGGTTAAAAGTTAAAATAAAATTATTGAAATCTGGGGCTTACAGACTCTTCGTTCCCATCTTCTCTACCGGTTCTGTGATCGTTCATTATTGTCCACCACTTTCAGCATTCTTCTAGCCGATCGGGCTTGTGGCTCAAGTTCTGACCGCCGGAAGCTAGCTTTGCTTACGTTTCAGGCCTCTTCTTCTGTTTAGCATGATAAGTCTTCTCACCTTGGCTTATAGTTTATGGGTTTCTATTTTGAGGTTCATGCAGATTTATTTGTTTATTGCTGATAAGATCTAGTAAGCTAGTCAAACTTGCTTACCCATGCCTTTCTTTTCATTGTGTCCTGTTTGTCTGGTTGGACTGTTAGTAGACGCTAGGGTTTTTTTATTGTTGTTTGAGTCTTTCATTAGTTTTTTGGGCTTTAGCGGCCCATTAGTTGAGCCCCTTCTTTCGTGTGTGTTTAGAGTTTGGACCTTGGTGATCCAATGCGTATATGACCTTTCACATATGAGGACTCTTGTTAGGGTAATTTTCAAAGAATAAAGGTTGGTCTACCTCTAGTGACCTAATCATTCCTTTTTCTTTGTGTAGATGTCTCCACCTTATAAACGTTGCCATCACCTAATAAGAACCGAAGATACTAAATCTTTTGAATGGAGCGGGGAGCTACTTCGTCTCTTAAGGGAGGTAACCTCTCGAAGCTGTGAGGTCACTAAAAAGCTTGTAGCGCACCCCGGACCCATGAGATCTGTAGCTTGTTCCCCTTTTACTCTTCACTCTTCAAGTGTCAAGTTTAGAAAGCTTGAACCGGTAGCTCAAGCATGTCATTTCCCAAAGGGTTGCCGTGTCTTGGCACCTTCTCACAGTGACCATGCTGCTCTTCTTCCTTCAAAATTCATAGCAATTAGCATCTAATATCTTGGTTCTGGATTTAGATTTTTGGTTTCCCCTACGTAATTGATTATTTGAACGAACTAAAACTCTCCCTTTTTTAGTTGACTCCAAATTCATACTCCCAGTTGACTTCCTTAGCACTTATCTATCTTAAGAATGACCTTGCACCCCCTTCGGCAAGAGTCCATTCCAATCTCTATAGTATCAAGAGCATCGGACCACGAGAAGGGATTTACTAACTCTCAGCCTATCCATCTAAATATAAGAAAATTCTTCCTCAAGGGGACACTAAAGGGAAATCCAAAGTTGGGAATTATAAGACCTGTTGGTTTTATATTTCTTGTCCTTCCTTGAGCCGACATCAAAACTTTTCATTTGTGTTAAGTCCCAGTAAGCAAGCTAGAAGGATGTAGGTTAGCCTTGTCACTTCATTTGAAATCTGAGCTCTTGTTGTGTCTTTACAGATGGAGTTGGGAAAGAGAGACCAAAGCTAAGGGTGAGAGAAATCAAGGTGCTTGACCACTTCACTGCTTCTGAAGATTTTCAAAACAACCTAAAGTTTGATGAAGAGCTTCCTAGGCACACAAGCTCTCCCCTACTCTCAACGCTGGGCTTTTTGACAACTCATGAGATATTAGAGCTCGTGGGGTCAGAGAGGTCACTCCAACGGATTTTACGGAGAGCAGTGATATGGGGAGACTTAATCTTACCAGACCTTCCCCTTCAGCTAGGTCAAGGCCTGATACCACATTAACTTCTACTCAAGTTAATCATCCTTCCTCTTCGATGGTTGTGGAGGAGACTTTGCTAGCACCGATCCCTCTTTCACACCTGGAATTATTTGAGGTCATGAGAGGGCCAATGAAGTCTCTTGACCACAGGAAGAAAACTCTGAACGAGCCTCTTTCCAAAAAATAGAGAAATGACAAAGGGAAAGAGATCGTTGTTAGTTTAGAGGACGAGTTCGAGGACACACCAAGGGACTTACCAAAAGGCCTGGGCCCTAGGACACTGATATACTATGATTTTCTTCACAGACATGTGGATCGAGTTTTGGGAACCCACACAAAGGCATAGGAATATGAGGAGATACATGGTAGCGCCTTGGTGAGCATAATAGTTCACCATTGTCTGCTAGTTGGTATCATTCATCATTCATTTTTTTTACACTCCTTGGCAGGTGATCTAGCCATTTTGGTCTTTTCAAGGCTCATTAGAAATAATAAAGTTAAGTGATGGGATCATGATTTGGGAAGAAGAGTAGGGTAAGCTCGAGAGTGGCACCTGGCCGCTTTGACTATGGAAGCAATGGAGCTGAGGAAGAGATTGGAACATACTGAGACCTAATTGTAGGTTGTCGAGGCCGTAAAAAAGGAGGTCGAGGATGTGTTGCTTCGTGAAATGACTAGCTTGATCTCAAGGCTCTAGAAAGCGGCTGGCCATTTAAAGTAGTCGCAAAGTGAGTTAAAAGTGATAGCGAGGCAAGCTAAAGTCACAGAAAAAAAGGAAGAGGCTGCTAAGGAGTGGGTAGCTCATGTTGAGGATGGGGCTGCCCAAGCTAAAGACAAGGCTGCATGAGCTATGGAGAAGGTTGCTCAAGTCAGGGGGAGACCGCCGCCATGGTCACGCAGGCTGAGGATAGAGCAATCTCATACACCACTGATAGCTTTCTATTGACCTTATGGTGTAAACATTTGGACATAGTTTTTGTGTTCTTTGGTGGAGACATTGAGGCAATTATTTAGCGTTTCATAAAGGATGCAAAGGCCACTTTAGCCCTAGGTACAGAAATCGGTGGTGGAGGTCTTCTTACTTAGAATGACACTTAGATCGAGGGTAGCTCATTGGTTGAAAAAGAGCCACGGTGGGGGCTAAAAAATAGATGATAGAGAACTTGCCTGCACCCCTTGTTGACTCTTCTATCTGTCAGGATCCATCTATGCCCCCGACCTCTTCATAGATTATGTCACTATGCCCTTGTCTTGTACTCTTTATTTTTTAACGCTTTTAGATATATTCTAACTGGACAATTATCTACAATGGCAGGTATTATTTTGTGATGAACTTGTATGAGCTACTTATTCTGAGATGAATTTGCTTAAATCTGTTGTTCATTTTGATTGACTACCTTTTCGAATTTTTGCCAAGTCAAAATATTTGAGTTCTCTATTAGTAGGTCATGGATTTATGCCGGAATGCTTAGTAGGTGATGACATTTATAGCTCCCAGGATGGCTAGTTAAGTTAGTATCTTGAATGTAGTTTAAACGGGCTCTAATCAAATTTATTTTAAGATCAATTTGCCTTAAGAGTAACATTCTGAAGATTTATTGGAGAGTACAAATAGAATAAGAGATCTTTAGGCATTTTAATTGAGATTTGAATAATGTATAGAATTACAGAGTTGAGCTCGAACTTATTGATAATATGGCTGAAGGTGCTCGACGTTCTAAGCTTGGGGAATTTCAACTCCATTTACATTCAACAAGCGATAAGCTCCATTTTCTAAATTCTCATTTATTATGAATGGACCTTCCCTGTTCGGTCCAAGCGTCCTGTCACTGGCCTTGTGAGCTCTTGGCAAAATGAGGCATAACATGAGATTGCCTACCCTATAGCTACGAGCTTGGACCTTTCATTTATAATGCCTCATGACCCACTATTGATAGGTCGTGACCTTGAGACAAGCTATATCCCTGACTTCCTCGATGAGGTCAAGGTTCGCAGTGAGCATTTAGTTATTATCCTCCAGATCGAAACTGGCCCTTCGATGAGAAGTTACTTCAGTTGCTTCAAACTCTGCCGGTATCATTACTTTGGAACTATAAACTATTGAGAAAAGAGTCTCCCCTGTGGTGTTACAAGCTATAGTTCTGTAAGCCTAGAGTATTTTTGGTAGCTCGTTTACCCATGCTCCCTTTTTTGCCTCCAGTTTAGTCTTCAAGATCTGCTTGATGATCTTGTTAACAGCTTCAACTTGCCCATTGGCTTGAGGATGGTTTACTACCGAGAAACTTTTTACAATCCTAAGGTCTTTGCAGAACTCGATAAATTACTCACTTCTGGACTGGGTCCCATTGTCTGTTATAATCTACTGAGGAATCCCAAACCTATAAATAATGTTATTCTAAACGAACTTATCAATTTTTGAAGGGGAGATTTCAACCAATTCTTTCATCTCTGCCCATTTCGTGAAATAGTCAACAGCCACTACTGTATATTTATAGCTCCCACGACTTATGGGGAGAGGCCTCATTAGATCAATCCCCATATTGCAAAAGGGCCAAGGGCTGACCATTTGTTGAAGGTAGGTTATAGGAGCTTGTAGAACCTAAGCAAACCTCTGACATTTATGACATCGTCTAACAAGGTTGATTATGTCTCGTTTCATAGTTGGCTAGTAGAACCACTACTGAAGTGCCTTTTAAGCTAGAGACAACCCCCAACGTGATTTCCACAATGACTAGTGTGAATTTCCTTTAAATTAGTGTCACAATCAAGGCTATCTATGCATCTGATGAGTGGAGTCGAAAAAACCCTTCTATAAAGCATGTTATCAATGATGTAGTATCTAGCAACTTGAACTCGTATTCGACGTGCTTCCAACTTATCATCTGGTAGCTCACCGTCTCATAAATATCTTAAGATTGGCTTCATCCACAAGCTTTGTGCCATAATAATTGTCATCACGGTGTCTTTCTATTTGATGCTTGGTAATGGAAGAGTTTCCACTAGGATTGCATATGAGAAATCGATGTCCTTGGTTGTGGTCAAGTGAGTTAGTGCATTTGCATGTGCATTTTAAGCTCACGAGACCTGACTAATCTCGTACGTTTAGAAATTGTTAAGAAACTCTTAAACCTTCTGGAGGTAGAAAGCCATCTTCGATCCCTTTGCCTAATACTTGCCCTTTATGTGACAGACTACGAGCTAAGAGTCGTTGAATGTCCTTAAGTTTTTAGCTCATATTTTCCTTGCCAAGCGAAGTCCTGTGAGCAGTGCCTCATATTTAGCTTCATTGTTGGTAGCTCAAAATTCAAATCTTAGTGCACAAAGGATTTTATGTCCCTCTAGGCTTATCAAAAGTACTCCTGCCCCCATATTCTCCTTGTATGAGGACCCATCTACGTAAAGTTCCCATCATTGAGCTTCCGAGGTCTCCACTTCCTTCTCTATAGGTCCAGTAAATTCTACAATGAAATTCGCTAAAGCTTATCCTTTGATCACCATCCTCAGCCTATATTGGATGTCAAACCGGGCCAGTTTGATGGCCCACTTGAGTAAGCAACCTGAAGTGTCAGTTTTCTACAAGGTCTACCTCAATGGGTACTTAGTGAGCATCTCGACAATATGCACTTGAAAGTAAGGTCGCAATTTCCTAGAAGTAATTACAAGATAATAAGCGAGCTTCTCCATAGGCATATAATTCACCTCCACATTCAATAGCTTTTTCCTCACATAATAGACTGGGAGTTAAGCTCTGCTTTCATCTCAAACTAGGGTTGTGCTGATAGTGTGTTGAGATACTCCTAGGTAAAGAATGAGCTTCTTGCCCTCTTGTGACTTAGATAGTAGTAGAGCTCAGCCCATGTATTCTTTCAAGTGCCAAAAAGCGATCTCACACTTTTCAATCCATACAAACCATCCGGCCCTCCTCAGAACATAAAAAAAAGGTATGCATTTATCTATTACTTTGAAAATGAATCTGTCAAGTGCTGCAACCTAACCAGTTAGACTTTGCACTTCCTTGACCCTGGTCAGGGACCTCATGTCGATAAGTGCCTTAATCTTTTCTCAGTTTACTTTAATTCTTTTAATGTTAACCATAAAGCTAAGAAACTTTCCCGAAGCCACTCTAAATGCACACTTAAGGGATTCAGTTTCACCTGATATTTCCTCAAAATTTGAAACATTTCATCCAAGTCTCTCACATGATCTTCGACCATTTTAGATTTTATGAGTATATCATCCACATAGACCTTTATGATTTTCCCAATCTACTTTTTGAACATTATGTTGACTAATAGCTGGTAGGTCACTCATGTGTTTTTAAATCTCAAGGGCATTGTCTTATAGTAATACAATCCATAATCCGTGATGAATGAGGTGTGCTTCTTGTCCTTGGGCTCCATGGGTATTTGGTTGTACCTTGAATAAGTATATATAAAGCTGAGGGGCTGGTGCCTTGGATATTGCATCAACGAGTTGATCGATCCTTGGCAAAGGGAAGCTATCCTTCAGACAGGTTTTGTTGAGATCAGTGAAATCAATACACATCCTCCATTTCCTATTTTTCTCTTTCACCAATATAGGATTGGCTACCCAGGTCAGGTAGTGAACCTCTCAGATGAACTTGTTGACTAGGAGTTTGTCCACCTTCCCCTTTAAAGTGATAAATCGCTCGACAGTCAATAGCCTTCTCTTTTAATGAACTGGTTTATGGTGAGGATCAATATTCAATTTGTGTGACATAATCTTAGGATCAATCCCCACCATATCTTTATGATTCCAAGCAAAAACATCTAGATTCACCTTAAGGAATTCAGAGAGCTGGGTCTTCATGTTAGGAGGCAAGCTCTTTCCCAGCTTAAGGCACTTCTCAGGATCTATTTCGCTAACCCGTACATCCTCAAGCTCTTTCACAGGGCTAGTTTCTTTATCAACATCCAAGTTACGAGGGTCAAGGTCATGACTGACCCCCGTCGTGCTTGGAGCTTGAGATTTTCCGCTAAAGACTAGGTCAACCCTTTTCTACCTTTCCCCGATTTTAACAGCATCTTTGTAACAACATTGGGCTATATACTGCTCACCTCACACACACCCGACTCCACTGAGGGTTGGGAACCGTATAGTTAGTGTCATATTGGACATGATCATGTCCAGATCATTCATCTCAGGATGCCCTAGCACCACATTGTACACTAAGGGACAATCAACAATCATGAAATTTGCCAGGATAGTGGTTTGGTGCTTTGAGTCTCCCAAGGCGAGAGGAAGTCTAACCTACCCCATTAGAAATATTGCATCCCCTATGAAGCCAAAAAAGAGCTCTAGGGAAGATTTCAAGCCACCTTCACTCAGCCCCATCTGTTCATAACATTTCTTATACATGACGTTGACTGAACTGCTAGTATCTAACATGATCCTCTGCACTTCGACGTTACCGATCTTGGCTTGGATAACAAGTGCATCATTGTGGGGGGACTGAATCCCCTATGTATCGTCGTTTACGAAGGTGATGCACTCAAAGGTGGTCTTGTCTTTCTTAGTGGGTCTTCCAGATCTATAACCCACAAACAAGACGTGGCTTGCACTTCATACATAACATTCATGTGACCCATGCCAAGTGCCTGCGATGTGTGGCCCACCATGGATTATGAGGATAGTCCTTATTATAGGTGCTTGTTCCTGCTCGACCTATTGGGATGGCTACTGAACCAGCTATTGGGAGCGTTGAGGTCGTTGTCCCATAGGTCATGCCACATAGTCCCTCAAGTGACCTCTTCTAATTAGGTCTTTGATAGCATCCTTGAACTACCTATATTTAGAGGTGTTGTGTCTGATGTCATTATGATAGGCATAGAACCCCTTATACTTGTGTGGGGTCTTTAGGGGTTTATGTTGTTTGAAGTCCTCTCTATGCTTTTTTGTTGCATATATCCTCTCTAGGATATCAGAGAGGATACTATAATTATCATGGCGACCTTGTTAAGGTCGCTCTCTCCTTACCTTCTTTGCGGGTTGGATACCAGTGTCATCATTCTGGCCTACTCTGCCTTTCTCGTGATTACTCTTTTTTTGTTCTAGTTGAAGGTAAAGTCACTCATCTTATTCTTCTATTTGAGCCTTTTTAGATTGAAGTCTTCTCCTATCTGATCTCCTTAGCAGCTTACTCATAGAATTCTCCCAGATCTGTCACTAGGAATTTGTATATGTTTTCATATAACTTCCCATCTTCACGAAGCCCCACTGAGATCATCGTTAAGATGTTGTTAGAAGTATTTTCTATGTTATTCACCTCGCAACAGAATCTTGTAATATAATCCTTCAACAATTCATCCTTCCGTTGAAAAATTGTTACAAGGTAGCAAGACAGTGCAAGCTGCCTCCGAAAAACTCTATATTGGTTGATGAATCTTTTCTGACACTCTTTCTAACCACTAATGCTACAAGCTAGAAGGTTCTTGAACCATGCTCGGGGTATATCTCTAAGAGTAGTTAGGAAAACGCGACATTTGACCAAGGGGTTGGTCATCTAAAGGTCTATCTAGATGTTGAAAGCATTCAAATGGTCGTACGGATTGTTTTCTACCATCATATGGTAGGATGGCAGGAACCTTGAATTTGTGGGGAAGAGGCTCTGTCTTGATCTTCTTTGAAAATGGGGTTCTCTCCTCGTAGTAATCTAACTGATCCCAAGTTGAAGGATATTTCTCCAACCGTCATACCCTTTGCAACAACTTCTCCATCATTGAATCCTATATTTTGGATCATCAACCCTTAGTACTGTCACAACCTATATTTGAATCCTCGATGTGACGCGGGCTCCCAAGTTGTTGATTTCCATCACACTTATGAGCTCGGTAATCTTGAGATTTAGGTTGTGAGTTGGTGGAGTGAGCTGAGTTTACTCATCGAGGTCCCTTTCCGACTGGCCTCTCTTCTTGGACCAGCATTTCTTTCTATGGCCCCTAGTCTACTCTCCTGGTCGCAGAGCTTTGGCTTGTTTTTAGGCCCCATGGGTGTGTGCCTGGGCCAGCACTATAATTGCATTAGTAAGTCTCCTAACTATATTCTGAAGTGCTTCTTGGCGCTGATGCAACGCTTGAACATCGTCAGCCTCTACGGGAATGAAAAAAGTGCTTGCTGGGAATATGTTTCCATTTTCTAGCGTGTTTCATTGTTGCTCTCCACGAGTACTTGGCTGGTTAATGGCAGCATCAAACCTCCTGGTTGTTCTTCCTTTTGCCATCTCGGTTGGTTGGTATGTTGGTAGAAAAGTAGTCTGGTCCTACTTGGCATGCCAAAATATTGACGGTCGATTTTGGTAATTAATCAACCAAAGATTCTGAAACCCAAACTACTATAAAGGGCATAAAAAGTAAGAAACTAGCAAGAGCAAAAGGAAGGAGGAATAAGATGAACATTGAAGGTTTTTGATGTGGTTCAGCTAAAGCCAGTGTGACCCTCATGTCCACGATGATTGTTTTTACTCTTGTGCGATTGTTTTACTATTCAAACTAACAGAATAGGAGTACAAATATTCTTTCACTATTTTGGCAAAGTGTTTGCATGTATTCTCTTTTATCTCTTATTACCATGATTTTCCTTCCTATTTATAGTAGTAAGGGTTACAAGTATAATTTGATAAATTGTAAATATGTCTATTCTGCCGTATTGGATAATAAATGTTTGACGGGCAATAAATGCTTAGCAATTCACTATCGGACTATTAGTGGCTGATGTGTTGATTTTAGGAGCTGACTTGTCGATTGGGGATATATGCATATGGGTGCTAACTAGTCTTCAAGGTTACATACTTATGCTCAAGGTAGTTCGCTCGGTGACTTGAGCTCGTGCTGGGCGATTTGCTAGCAAGCCCTGTGACCTTACTCTGGAATAGGCCAGACCTTTCTCTGCTAGACTACTCTATTGGGCTTATGCCAAGCCATTCTATATGGTTTCAAAAATACCTATAATAGGATTCAATCACATAAAATATTGTGCAAACTAAAATTCCTGTTTCCAATGACAAAATATGTTATTCTAATGTTATATCTTATGATTTGATAAGAGTTGAAAATTTGTATGAAATCAATTTTGTAAAACTCAAATTAAACTATATGGATGAGTCATTGACAATATGCAAGGACGAGCATCTACATAAGCTAATACGGAGTGTTATACATGATGATTATGAAGTATCATGGGACATATTCTAACTCTAAAAATAAAGAAGAAAATCTCCAGATGCCATTTTTGTATTATACAATTATTGCTAAAATCTCGTGATATAATTTTTACTTGATTGAGGATCCATTTATCGTATTTTCTGAATTTTCTATTGAACTTTTTTAAACTAGATTCTCATATGGTGATAAACAACATATTTATTATACTCTTGATTTTTATACTATTTGTTTGTTGAAAGAATTT